>SJYA01001890.1:1205968-1220576 GCA_006410615.1 Neotragus moschatus
AAAAAAAAAAAAAAAAGACACGAGGAGGAAAGAAAACACATGATTTTGGCTTAGGTATACAAAAAACACACACTATAGGATTCTGTACAGAGATTGGAGATTTGAGATGAAGCTGGACACTGGGCTTCCCAGCAACCCCAGTGAAGACAGAAGCACAATTAGACATGTTCTCAGAATCTGAAAAATGAAGCAAACTCTGGTACTAAGGATAACGTCTTCCCCTGGCTTCTCACTAAGTGGATGTTCAGGATGGGGTGGGCATGTTCTTTATGCTTTCCCCCCAGGCAGGGGGAGGGGCTCACACAGCCCCAGATGACCCCCGAGCTTCACTCCATCAACTCCCACCTCCTGACCGTGCCTTTCATTAGTCTTCTGAAAATTTGTCAAGAATCCTTCCTGTACAGTTTTCATTAGTTTTGTCATATATGTACAATCAGCTGTGGGATAATTTATATTTTAGGTCTACTGACTTTTTGGACCTACATAAAACTTTATTCCTCTGCTTTAATAAGAAAGTCAGAATCAATTTCCAGAAATGTTAAGTGGCCACAAAGTAAATACAATGGAAACAAGTCAATGTAATTATATTCTGGCAGACACTATACCCCTGCAGGCCTCCGTGCCTGAGGCTGTTCTCTGCTTGTTAGAAGAGGGAATCCAGCCAGCATCCAGTGTCAGAGATACACCAGCCACAAACTAAAATTT
The DNA here is from genome assembly GCA_006410615.1 of Neotragus moschatus. Taxonomy (NCBI): domain Eukaryota; kingdom Metazoa; phylum Chordata; class Mammalia; order Artiodactyla; family Bovidae; genus Neotragus; species Neotragus moschatus. The sequence goes on from SJYA01001890.1 coordinate 1,206,674, forward strand.
TCTCCTTGATCCACAACCAGAAGACTGAAAGGGAATTCAAGGAGAATAGCCCTCTCACCATGGGATTCCCATATGACGGTCAAAGCCCCATCTAAGTTATATCAGAAACAACAGTGCCCACAGGGCATCCAGGACCACTGCCTACCTGGCAAGTGTGTATGGCCAGTGGCAAACAGGTGAGGATCTGTCCCAGGCACCACCCTCTGCCCTTTATGGCAAAGTGTCACAGCATTTCTCTGCACACTAAAGAAATTAGTTTGTAACACACTGGAAATTTACAAACAGGTCCTACCCCACAGAGAATATGAAAAGCACTATTGGAGAATCATCTCTGATATTTGCTGGGGGCAGTGTCCACACTCTGGGAAATGGGTCCCATCATCAGCTTCAGTGCATTTCAGTGTCAGTGAAGTTCATAAGTCTGAATCCAACTGATACTGCAAACAGGGCTCATTCATTCCCTGGCAAACATTCCCTGGGTCCTGGCTTTCCTCCCTTTAGTTCATTAGACTTTTCTTTAATTCTCTGCTACCCTGCCTTTTGGAATCTACTAAAAAGCATCATCATCATCATCGAATCAGCGCCCATGTACGCAGCAATCACCGCTGTGCCAGATGTTGACACTGTTTCAAACCTTTAAACATAACTAACTCATTTAATCCTCCCGACAACCCTTGAGACAGGCACTATTATCCTCATTTTACAGATGAGGGGACTGTGGCATTGAGGCATAAAGCTGGCCAAAGGCACTGAGCTAATGAGGTATAGGAATCAGGATCACATGACCTCTAGGTCCATGATCCTCACCACTTTGCTCATCCCTTTTCAGTCTTACAACATGAGGCTGCACCCATGAACCAGGCATCTCGCACGGTGCAAGCTGGCAGTCCTGTTCGTGCGGCTTATCAGAGGGAAAGCACACAGGAAAAGGAAAAGTTAGTCACAGGGTGCAGCCCACACCTCATGCCACGTGAGTGACACAGCCCCTCCCACCACTGTTCAGTGTCTGTGTGTTCACCCCTCCATTCATTCATTCATCCATCCAACACGTAACCCAGCAGGACCCTCCGGGGCCCCACCAGGACAGACACTTCCCACATGTCCTCCTCTTTAGCTCTGAAGTCCCTGGATAGCAGTATTTAACACACATCTCCTGAGTTGTTTTTCAGATGCCAAAACCAACACCAAGTGGAAGACGTTAACCACTTGATGACCATGAGCATGTGGTCCCCAGATCTACTGGCACTGAGGATAATGTTAACTGTGGCATTGCTCACCCTGTAACCTATCAACCAATCAGAGAACTGTTCACAAACTGATCCCACACCCTGGCCACTTCACCTGGCCTCAAAAAATGCTTTGCTGAAACCCATCAAGGAGTTCAGGCTTTTTGAACACTAGCTGCCTGAACTCCTTGCTTGGCACCGGCAATAAATGCTGTATTTTCCTTCACCACAATCCAGTGCCACCAGGTTGGCTGTACTTGGTTTGGTAAAAAATAGAATCATTGGTGGCCTCCCTCCAAACAGTGGAGGGAACTACAGGCGAGGTCCCCACCCTGTGACAAGCACATTCTGGTTGGCACAAACACAACTCACCAGCAGACAAAAGCATCATATAGGCAGGGTGGTGCCTACCTTAAGTGGGGTGGTCAGAGAGGAGGTGACATGTAACCTGAAATCCGCAAAATAATGGGCTGAGTGAGTAACAAGCTGGGGGACACTGTCCTTAGTGAAAGGACAAGAGGAGCAACAATGAGAAATAGTTTGACAAGTTTAAGAAACATGAAAAAAAAAAAAAAGCTAAAGGGGCAAGAAGGCTGTGCAAAGCAGGAAGAGAAACAAGAAAACTCTTGGGTGGCACCAACCATGAGCCTGGAGTTGCACTGTCTTTCATCCTTGACTTGAAGGACAGCCTAAGAGGTGGGTACTTCCAGCATCACTAGTTTACAGAGGAAGCAAATGAGGAAGGAAGTCTCAAAACTAGCATGCAGGGACTGGGTTCAAGCCCAGGCAGCCTAGGGTTCCAATTCCACACTCCCAACCAGGGCCACACGGTCACCGCTTGCGGGGTGGAGGATGTGGTGCCTGAGGGAGGCAGGTCTCAGAGGTCATGGTTGGGGGTTTGGGCTTTATCCAAGGGCATTGGGGCTTCCCTGGTGGCTCAGACGGTAAACAATCTGCCTGCAATGCAGGAGACCCAGGTTCAATCCCTGGGTCATGAAGATCCCCTAAGAAGGAAATGACAAGCCACTCCCATATTCTTGCCTGGAAAATCCCATGGACAGAGGAGCCTGGTGGGTTACAGGCAAAGAGTCGGACAAGACTGAGTGACTAACACTCTATTACTCTGTTAATGGGAAGCAGAGTGGGACAAGATCTATTGGCACTTTGAGAGTCTCTCTAGCTGGACATGGAACAACAGACTGGTTCCAAATAGGAAAAGGAGCACATCAAGGCTGTATATTGTCACCCTGCTTATTTAACTTACACTCAGAGTACATCATGAGAAACNACTGTTGTACCTGATGTTGGTTTGGTTTCCTGTGTTTGACAGTTCCCTTCTCCATGACACTGACAATTTGCTTGGCTTTGCTTTCTTTGAACGATAGGAACTTATTCAACCTCTGATTTTAAAGGAGGCTATTTGTTTTTAAAGTTTCAAAGAGTGGCTGGAGTACACAGACAGGGCCCACACCAATAACTATTTCATACACAGGCTTTAATCATCAAGCTTTAATCATATTCCTGCACAAAACTCTATTATTTATGTTCCCATGAGTTTGAGGCTCATGTGAAAACAGCTACTTTTTTTCTTAATGCTTCAAGTAGTCTGAATTTGAAAATGTTTTAAATTATCTAATGGATTGAGAGAAACCGTATTTGCCATGATTGTTTTTGGAAGTGAATTGCTATTAAAATCTAACAAAAACTTCAAACAGAACAATTTATTACCTTCTAAACTCTATTTTGATGAAATAATATTTTACTATTTTCATTGATATGCAATTAAAAATCTCATTTTTTCTAAAATAGCTTACAAATTCACCATATTTTTGACATTGTAAAATAATTTCAAAGATTGGAGAAGGAAGAAATTACAACCATTGCTCAAGAACTGATAATTTTTCATATTATAAACAAACCATACATTTTAATTTTAATATAGCTAAGATATGAAATATATTTTCATATACCATTAGAAAGAATCACAGATGTTTGGAAGTTCATTTTCACTAGCTTTCAGTAAATATTTTATGAAACAGTATACCTATTGGATACAAGTACAGATAAATATTAGACCATTTAAATGTCCACTAACATAAATAAATTGTGGCATTCATTCTGTAGAATATTATACAGTAATTAAAATGAATGAACTCTGCCTTCTGTCATCTGCATGGTTAAATTTTTAAATTATTGAATAAAACAAAGTCATGGAAAAATATGTATAGTACGATTCCACTTACATAAAATTTAAAAAGAGGCAAAACTGTACATATAAACAAGGAAATGATAAAGAGAAAATTTAGGATAGTGGTTACTTCTAAGGGAGAGAAGCGAATGTAATCAAATAGGAGCCACAACAGGTGTCAAACACGAGGCATGTTCTACTCTTAAAGCAAAGTGGGGAGCAGCACATGAGTTTCTGTTTTATTATCCCTCCCTGAACAGTACATGTACTTTACACATTCTGGAGAACATGAGAGGCAAGAAAGTGGAGACCACACACGCAGATAACTCTTTTTGAAGAGGCTTGGTCTTGAATGGAACATAAATAAAAGAGTAGATGGTGGGGGGATGCGGATGTTGACTTGTTTTGCTCTTATACTTAAGACGTGAAAAGAGAGCATCTGAATGGTATAGAAAGGAAGGCCCCGTCAGAGGGGAGAAGCTGAAGCAGCACTAGAGGAGAGAGCGGATGAAGCAAGTGATGGGAGTATTCCGACAGGAGCAGAAGCCAAGACACGCCTGGAGGAATATCACCCTATCCAATCCAGGGGGAGCAGGTGAGGAGGAAACAGTACAGCAGATTTAGACACTCGGTGACAGGAAGCCATGTCTTCACTGACGGCTTATTTCCTCTTGACTGAGGCAAGGTCATGAGCTGAGAGGGAAGGGCTGGACTTGGTATTGAGAAAAAGTGAAAGCATAAAATAAGAGAACAAACAAACTGGAGATAAAGGAATGTGCTCTCTTGAACAACTCACTGTACCTATTTCCCTTGTCTACCTAGAATGTACTTCCCCTTCCTTTTCACCTAGAAAATCTTGCCATCCTTCAGGATTCACAGCAGCTTCTGTGTCTTCTGTGACATCTTTTCTAATTGGCCCATGGTAATCCGACAACTCTTGACTGTATCCTTTACTTTTTACTTACTCATAAACTGTCTTGCAATAACTCTTCTATGTTGAACCTGATTCAATTTTACATGTTGTCTCCTTCACTACAGTCTTGTGGGCAAAAATCATGTCTTTTAAAAACAAACAAAACTGTCCCTCCCACTTTGAGAAAAATAGTGCATTCTCATACACACAGGGAAATTTACATGTATTTTCCAAACATATTGGTTATTGAAACACTTATCCTTAAAAGCAAATGATAAAATAATTAAGACATATGTGAGTAAGTGAATTTTGAATCCTCCCATTATTTTCTTGTAACTGCTCTTGGTTTTCAAATTTTGGTTTTAGAATGTACTTTTTAGAAGCTGGAAATCCAAAGTTACCATAGTTGGTTTGATTTTTTTTAATTTTTAAACAAATCATTTCTGCTTATTAAACTTTTACAACTTTTTTCTTGACAACCTGCAATATCCAAAGTTACCACAGTTAGTCTGATTTTTAAAATTTTTAAACAAATAATTTCTGCTCATTAAACTTTTACAATTTTTTTCTTGACAACCTGCAATATGTTTCTTTATGGAGGAAGTTCTCCCAGAAAATAAAGCAGAGTATTACCAGCAAAGACAAATTATGTTAGGAATGCCATCTTGTGGTTGAGAGTAGTCCATTACACTAACAGGTCCTTTCAGTGACAAATCTTTTAATTCAGAAATAAAACATCCAAGAAATTCACAAATGTAAACCATGATTATAATGTATTATTACTACAAAGAAGGAAACACTAAATATGTGCATCAATTGCATGTGGTTTTAGCTGCCAAAAAAGACAATGTTCACTGAAAAAAAAAGAAAATAGACAAATTATATAGGAATGGAGTCCAATTAATACAAGAAAACTGCTATAACTATAACCATACTTAAGACTATTCAAATACTCTGAATTTTGGAAAGCTTTTCTCTTGAAACAGATATGTAATTTTATTTCTGTATCTACTACTAGGTAGTTCTGTTGATGATCACATCCTAGATTTAAATCTTGCGTCTTGACTTTCAAACTACATCACCTTAACTATACACATTCCAAGGGGAGTGAAGGCTGGAATACTTATCTAATCCGGATGGTATAGGATCCATTTAATTAATTATAGTCCAAAATGGAATTTGAGGAGAGCCAAAAATGCCAGCCGTTTCTTAACAGATGAGCTTACTACTTCTTCTAAATAAGTTAACCTTTAGAGTATAAATTATCTTTCTAGTCAATAAAGAACTAATAATGGTTACAGATATACTATGTAACAACTATGCTGAACTATTTTAAGTGTCAGATAGAGTACCAGACATTTTGGTCCATTTAAAAGTGGGGATGAGGGAAGAGAAACTGATATATCCTGCATGGGTGCAGAACACAGCCCAAAGGTCCATGTGTTATGCTACTTTCTGTCACTTCTAGATTAAGGATCCAAGAAGCCTGTGTAGGGACAATGGACAGACCTAGAGATGAGGCTATTGAAATTCCAAAAGATAACAGATCTATATACAGACAGACATATTTGCATAAAAAACAAAATGTTATTTGTACTCCAAATCAACTTTTGTGATTTATTACTGCATGCTTTTCACCAGAATTTTTTTTCTTTTACTCAGAAAACTTTCATATGAATTGATTTTGTGCAAGTTTTTCCACATAATTCTTCAGGACATTCACATCAGCTGCACAGACCTGGTGCTCCATCTTGTCTTGCTGTTTTGTTCTCTTTAATAAAGCCTCGTGCGGTGGAGGTAAGGCATTGTATGAATTTAGTAAGTAAACTTGACTTGATGAAGTCTGGTTGATTTCTCCGATCTTTAAAGCTTGCATGATAGCAGGTGCAAACTTGGAGTAATGAGCTGTAGAGGATACAATCACTGGGCAAGTTTTGTCTTGGATTCTGTCTGCAACTACTTTCGCAATAGCAGTATGTGGGTCCAAAATGTACCCCGAAGTGTTGTAGGTGGAGTGAATAGCTGCCAGGCACTCTCCCTCCGAGCACCAGTCGGCCACGAAATCCTGCTGAAGTTTCTCAACTAGGATCTTCTCTATCTGGAAGTGATGCTCCTCTTCTAATTGATTAAATAGTCTTCTCATTAACTGTCCATCTTTATTAGCCATCAGGTGTAAATGTCGTTCCAGGTTTGAAGATTTGAGAATATCAATTGCTGGTGAAAAGGTCTTTGCTAGTTTTCTTTCCCTTATATCATAATGTCCTGTTTTTATAAAATCAGTCAAAACATGGTTCTGATTAGAAGCACAGATAAATTTTCGAATAGGGACTCCCATGGTTTTGGCATACACTGCTGCTAAAATGTTACCAAAGTTTCCTGTGGGAATACACACATCAACTGGGCTTCCAAAAGAAATAAATCCTTGGCTAACGAGATCAAGGTAGGCAGAAGCATGATAAACTACTTGGGGAAGCAGTCGGCCCCAGTTTATGGAATTAGCTGAACTTAACACGGTTCCATATTCCACAGCAAGAAAGCCAGTAAAATCAGAATCTTGAAAAATTCTTTTTACAGATGTCTGGCAGAAATCAAAATCTGAATTGACACCTACCGCCCATCCATTTTCATTCTGACTGCCAATTATTTGTGCTTTTTGAAAATCACTGACTCCATCTTCAGGAAAAAATGTGGCCACGGCTATTCTCTGCTTGTCATTCTTATTAAGACGACTAAAGCCATTTAAGACTGCACTTCCAGTGTCTCCTGAGGTGGCTACAAGTATCATAAAATTGCAACTTGGTGGAATACAGTGTGCAAAAAGATGGGGCATGAGCTGTAAGGATAGATCTTTAAATGATCCCGTTGGTCCATGAAACAACTCCAGGACGAACTGGTTGCCTGACAGGTGCCTGACAGGGGCAATTTTTGAGCAGGCAAAGTTTTCCCCATAAGCAGTTTCAATCATCTCTCCCAGCCTGGCAGCAGGTATGTCAGCAGGATGTATACATTTTTCCAGAAGTATCTGTGCTCTTTCTATGTATGTGGCTCCTACCAGGCTTTTCCACTCCCCACAGTTTAACTTTGGAAACTCCTTCTCAGGAACAAAAAGTCCACCATCAGAAGCTAACCCCTCAATCACAGCTTCACTAAAGAATTTCGTTGGCACTTTCTGTTCACAGTCTTTAGGCCAAATGTGTCTTGTGGAAATGAATGTTTCTGAATCCACATCTTGGTATCTTTTAACTGCACTCAGCACTTTGTTGGCTACCTCCTCTGGGGAAGCCCCACTTTCACAAAAAACACGAGTATCGTACCACTTCTTATAGTACTGTCTTCTAAATTTAAGTAAGTCTTTCATAGAGGTTCCAGAATTCTGACCTACAATCCTATCTGTTTTCATTAATTTTAGACGACTGACTATATCTAGTAGAGGTACATCCAGATAAACAATTATTCCATTTTTCTTTAGATGCCACATGCTAGCATCATGCATTGGGTTGGACCCAGTAAGGGAAATCACACTTCCAGATGCAGAGAAGTTTAACACGGCTTTTCCTTCCTCTTCTAAAAATTGCTCATTACCAACATCCTGCAATTTTTCAGACACACTCATATTCCAGGTTTTTTCAAGGATATCATCATCCACATCGATGACACCACAACCCAGTTTCTGGCCTATTATTCTGCCTACTGTTGTTTTCCCAGCACCGGGAGGTCCCATCAGGATAATATTTTTGTCTCCAACAAGAGAGTAGATGGAATGCCATGATTTCCTTAATTCCGCAAGCGCAAAGGTTCTTGAAAGAAATAGCTGTGGATGTTTATCTGTTTTCACATGGATGCGAGACAAGCATTTCTGAGTTATCTGTTTCAGATGCTGACATCGCTTAAAGTGGAGCATTCTCTTTTCACTTTGCTGCCCAAGCCAACAGAAAAACTGGCTTTGACCCTTTTCAAAACATAAAGACAAAGAAAGACATTTGGTTACTAATTTCAATGGGCTTAACACACCAATAGGATTAAGTAGAATCATGCCCACAGTACATAAACTTAAAATTCTTCTGAATTTTATATGGCATTAAAAAAGTATCCAAACCTAAATTCTCATATATTACATATTATCTTTTTAGTAATCTTTTCAAGTCTCAAGACAGTGAGTAATCAAAACTTTAACAATTTGTAACTATGAGCAAAGGAAACTTTATTGAGAATGTTGTATCATAGATATTTTTTAAAAGATACTAAATCAAATTACTATTTCTTTTCCTATAATGAAAATTGTCTCATGGTTTGTAACCCAAGTATATAAGGATTACTTGGAGTTGGGATGCTATATACTTGCAATTCAAAAAGCTGAATAGTCTCTATATTTCTCGTTAGTTATATGAACATGTTGATAGACTATCATGTTACTCATAAATTTCTTAGTCAAAGAATTCACAACAAGAAACCAGAATAAAATATCTGCTTATATAGTGCTTAAAGAACAAAGGTATGACCTTTTCTTTCTTACATGCCTTTTACATGCATACTGTTAAAAATCATTTTTACATGTTTTTCATTAGCTTTAAAAAAAGTTAGCAAAAGATATAACATTATGTAAATGTTTAAGAAAAATGGATAATCGACAGCAAACTCAAAGGCTACAGATCTATAACTTTCTCTGACTCGGACCATCACTTTCATTTCTAACTATAAACATCACCAGTGGAGACACAACTCAAATCCCAGACTCCAGAGTGACAGGAAAAAAACCCTCAGGAATGTTTCCATTGATAAGAGGACAAACTCATGCTGCCATCTGGAGAAGCTCTGTAATTTCCCATACTGATCAGATCCCTGTCTTTGGAAATACACTCACCGTTAAAACACCAGATGTGTGCCAGACAGGTGAGACGTTTAGTCATATGTAAAGTAGAATTTAATAGCTGCCACGATATTTATTTAAAGTGATCAGGGTAACTTTACAGGCATGTAGTGAGACTTTTCACATATTCCGTGGTACAATCAATAGGCAACTATTAAAATGTTAGATGGTGTGTTTAGACATGTTCTGAAAACTTTCCGTTATTTACTACTCTGATCATCCATGCTACTCCAACTGTGTTCTCTAATAAAACATTTAAACCATTTTCAACTTACACTGAATTTAACTTACAAGTTAACTTAGAACTGCTGGGAGANCGTGGTACAACCAATAGGCAACTATTAAAATGTTAGATGGTGTGTTTAGACATGTTCTGAAAACTTTCCGTTATTTACTACTCTGATCATCCATGCTACTCCAACTGTGTTCTCTAATAAAACATTTAAACCATTTTCAACTTACACTGAATTTAACTTACAAGTTAACTTAGAACTGCTGGGAGAAGGGATGCATTTCCTTATTTGGCTTTTCAGCTGGTATATACTTAACTCCCACTGACTTGCAAAGGGAAAACACACAGGAACCAATCTGAGGTGAAGAGTTTGTGGATGCTGAGGAAAACTCAGTCTCTGCAAAAAGTGGAGTCTATAATGGAAAAAATTTGAAGTTAATCATAACTGTATACCATATCATAAAATTCCACATATAGTCTATTGTTAAAATATCCAATTGGAATTTTTTAAGTACAGAAAAATAAACTGACCATGGTTCCCTAAAGCTATTATTGAAAGATTAAGATACTATCTTCCAATATGTGTATCTTACAATAAGAAAGAATTTTACTAAACAGTACTGAATTTCTGCCATCAAGCAATATACAAGATACTATAACGAAATGATAAATATAAGTTTACACAATGACACTTAAAATTTTAATGATTTAACTGTACGTTCAGTGATCAGATGGAAAGAAATCAGTGGACTAAAAAGTATGAAATAAGTATCTGAATTACTCTTTTAGGTTGTTTATTCATCTGAATCATGATTTGGATGTAATATCGACTATAAAAATTGCAAATAAAGTGTCTGCCACACATGGGTACCTCTTGGCTATTTAAATAATTTATAATAAATTCAAAGCATATAGCATGGTGATAGGCACATAAGAATATTCATTTATATAATAATATTAACCACTGTCACTCAGTGATAAAAGAGTAAAAACATATAAACTGAATCAGAATATCTAGACAAAAAACTAGGCTTTTTTTTCCCCCCATAGTTTGGTTTGTTTATAAACCTTCAGAGAAAACAAGGGGCTAGTGTTAGTCTGTGTTAGTCACTCAGTTGTGTCTGGCTTTTTGCGACTCTATGGACTGTTTGGAGTGGGTAGCCATTCCCTTCTCCAGGGGAACTTCCTGACCCAGGGATTGAACCCAGGTCTCTTGCATTGGAGGCGNTTTTTTTTTCCCCATAGTTTGGTTTGTTTATAAACCTTCAGAGAAAACAAGGGGCTAGTATTAGTCTGTGTTAGTCACTCAGTTGTGTCTGGCTTTTTGCGACTCTATGGACTGTAGCCCGCCAGGCTCCTCTGTTCATGAAATTCTTCAGGGAAGAATATTGGAGTGGGTAGCCATTCCCTTCTCCAGGGGAACTTCCTGACCCAGGGATTGAACCCAGGTCTCTTGCATTGGAGGTGGATTCTTGACCATCTGAGCCACCAGGGAAGCCCTTGTTTATAAACCTTCAGAGAAAACAAGGGGCACTCATCCATGTTGGGCACAGGTTAATCCTTTCCTTGAAGTAAACAAAGGGTCAGAGAACTGTACACTTGAACCCCATCAGCAATTTCTTTTATTAAAGTGCTTTTATTCTGGTCCTATTCTTTAACACTAATTATTTTGAGGACACTATATTAAGCAGCCTGCTTAACCTCCTATTCAGATAGCTTTTACTTATAATATCACAGAGTATCATCTTTTTTAGTTCCCAGTGCAGAAATTTCTGATATCTGTATTGGTAATAATTGTGTATTACCTGAGTAGCTGGTTTGTTTTNTTTTATTAAACTGCTTTTATTCTGGTCCTATTCTTTAACACTAATTATTTTGAGGACACTATATTAAGCAGCCTGCTTAACCTCCTATTCAGATAGCTTTTACTTATAATATCACAGGGTATCATCTTTTTTAGTTCCCAGTGCAGAAATTTCTGATATCTGTATTGGTAATAATTGTGTATTACCTGAGTAGCTGGTTTGTTTTTATAGACACTAAACTTTTTATCTGATCTTTTCCATTTTAGGTTGGTTGCTACAATGCTTAATATCGACTCCATTAAAAGCAAAAGACTAACACAAGCATTAATGCATGTTAACTTCACCTTATCCTTTGTAACCTTACTCTTCNTTTGTTTTTATAGACACTAAACTTTTTATCTGATCTTTTCCATTTTAGGTTGGTTGCTACAATGCTTAATATCGACTCCATTAAAAGCAAAAGACTAACACAAGCATTAATGCATGTTAACTTCACCTTATCCTTTGTAACCTTACTCTTCCTTTGTTTTATACGAATTCAAAGTAGAAAATCATGACAGTTCAATTTATCAATTCAGTATCAATATTATTTCACCATGAAAATATTCCTGACACTAGCTTATAAAGTGCTCTAACATGTAACAAACATTATCATTTTAAAGAAAATTAAAGAAGTTACATACTAAATTTTGTTTTGTAACATTCAGCCACAAACTAATTTTAGGGTTTCAACATCCACTCTAGGCCAACCAAACAGCAAGAGAAGATGGAATAATGCCCATGGCATATAACTTTTATCTGGAAACTGAATTTTTACTTAAGAGGTAATAGAGTCAGTTCTCCTTATTCATGGTAGTTAAGTCTATCAAGTCATCATGAATACGAATTAGTGAACACTGAACCACTGCTTCTCGGGGAAACACACTGTTCCTAGGTTCTTGTGAGCCTCTGGTTACAATATTTTTGCCAACTGATCAATACATAATGTTTTATGTGTGTTTCTGCTTAAAGACATCTTATTTAATATATACATAACGATTCATTACCGNTAGGCCAACCAAACAGCAAGAGAAGATGGAATAATGCCCATGGCATATAACTTTTATCTGGAAACTGAATTTTTACTTAAGAGGTAATAGAGTCAGTTCTCCTTATTCATGGTAGTTAAGTCTATCAAGTCATCATGAATACGAATTAGTGAACACTGAACCACTGCTTCTCGGGGAAACACACTGTTCCTAGGTTCTTGTGAGCCTCTGGTTACAATATTTTTGCCAACTGATCAATACATAATGTTTTATGTGTGTTTCTGCTTAAAGACATCTTATTTAATATATACATAACGATTCATTACCGCTATCAGACTTTAACACATGCCTGAAGGAAACTTACTAAGGCATACATTTTCTCTGTAAGGCACATGGTGGCCTCACTGCCTTAGGAACACAAGGCAGCCCTTCAGCTCTCTGCTTGGGGGCCATTTTAAACAACAAAACCAGCTACCAGAAGCACAAAAATGCAAAAAATGTGGCCCTTAAATGGAATTCAAAAAAGACCCTTGTTTATAATAGGAGCTGAAACAAGAAGGCAGAGCCTCACCTTATTTGACCCCAACTTGAAAGATGCATATCTCATGACTGAAATTTTTCACTACTGTGCATGTGGCCATGAGTGACTGCAGAAGTGTTGTTAAGCATTAATTTGGGGTTATAAATAAATTTTAGCAGGTAGAATTCACAAACAGAGAACTTGTGAAAAGTGAGGACTGACTGCAAACCATGTTCCTTTATGATTCAAAGCCATATGATAAGGTGTTTTTCATTTACTTATATTTTAATGTTTTTCAGTAAAGGGGGTCATGAATAGGCAATTTTTCTTCAGCCAAAGAACAGAACTATTTCCAATTAAAATGGGAGTCAATCACGTAAGAGTCAAGAAACAAAACCAGTACTTAAAGACCAAATCTCTTGACCTTAAAGTACTCAGGTTTTACTGAATCACTGATGTTTGCAAATAATCGGTGTAGAGCCAAGTTCTACAAAAAAGTATTTTAGTAAACTTTCTAATTCCTCAGGGGATGGAAGATGTATACCATTCCATTACACATTAATAATTTTTAAACAGGTTTTCTTACTGGTCGCTTATAGTGTAGTTTTTTGATCCACTAGTTCCAGTAGATACTTCTTAGACATAAAAGACCTTGTCAGAGACAAATGAAAAGGTAATGATGTGTCAGTATCACAGCAAGATCTTTAAAGAACTGAAACAGAATGTCCACATGTATATATTAAACACTGTGTGACCTCGAGGTATAAACTTTAACAATTTTACTATGGCAAGCTGATCAAAACTGAATATAGACTTCAAGGGAAAGAAAGTACAGAAATCACTTTTAACACATTTTAAAATTATTTTCTAAGAATGCTAACAAAGTTACATTTTCAAACCAGAAATATGTATTACCTTTTACCAAAGTATTGACAGTGATATTTTCCTATGCTTTACTAGATGATTAATAATCGCAATTATAAGTGCATCAATTTTTACTTCCAAAATAGTCCAGAAAATTTCAATCCCATTATAAAATTACCTAGTTTTCAATATTTCTGGTAAACTTTCACAATCTATTTAGTGAAAATAATTTAGCATTTGTCATCCATTTAAAATATTTG
>SJYA01001890.1:1221714-1232580 GCA_006410615.1 Neotragus moschatus
GGGGCCACAAAGGGGGCAGACGTAGAGGTGATGAGTCAAGATTTCTTACAACACGGGGGCCTGGCTGCAGAGGCAGGACTGGGAAAACAGAGAGGATGTTCCAGCTGAGACGAGGGCTAGACCTGGGGGCCAAGCTGGGCTCGGTGACCTTGAGTCAGACAGCTTGCTTCAGTGGAAGATACCATCATCCGACCACCCATCCACCCATTTAGCATTTCAGAGCCTGACCAGGGCTGGGAGTGATGTGACAGCAAGTCAGCAGGTGTGACCCTTCAGGCGCTCCCCACCCAGGGGTGGAGGCTTGCAGGAGAGGTTGCAGAGGCAAAACTACACAGACGCACAACAGGCAGGACCTCAGGGGCCCAGAACCCTGCTATCACAGAGGAAAGCCTCATTGAGCTTGCATACAACCTCTGACGGTGAACTCCTCTCTCACCATCAGCCAAACAGCACAGACAGTTCCCATCTTCCTCTGCCTGCCTCCAGACCACCCACAATGAGAAGACTCCGCAGGTGCCCTCAGCACAAAAGTCAGCTCCAGATCAGGACAGCACCTGGCCCATGTGCATATCCAGCTTTCTGCTGCTTCTTTCTGAAGCAGAAAAGGTCAACCTTGGCACTAGAGGTAAGCCTGCACTGTGAAGAAGAGACCACGAGAAATAGGAAAAAAAACACCGCAGAGGAAAGAGATGACTCAGGAAGCGGATGATTTAATTTAAAAACACAAACTCCAGTGAGGATTCTCACAGGGAAAGCGTGTGCTCTAAGGGAATTGAAAGCTGCCTGCTGTACTCCCCCCAACACTGCACGTCCCGGGCCACCTTCTGCAACCAGCACTGACAAGTCCCACCCTCTTTGTTAGGGTTGTTATCTCCCAAGCCTGTTCTAGAATAAACAGCCTCAGTCCTTCTCAGTATTCTTGCAAATTCCAGTCTGCTGAAGTCCTTTAGAAAACATAGTGTCTCAAGGGAACTCAACCTTGAACAGAGGGTCAAGGTGGACCCCAAGCTCCATTACTATATATAATCTCCATTTATCAGCTGCTCAGCTCGGCAAGATCCAGGCACAGATACGAGGGTGATAAGGTGGTTTTAGGGGCTCGGGGACCTAAGGCAAAGTCACATAAGTTAGTCCCTTTTCAATTCTCCTCTATACTTCCAGAGGACATTAAGGGAGAACCTTAGTTTGGTGCTAAGATGATGCTGACTCCCCCAGACCTTTGCAGATCTTGGTGTTTTAACAAGCAGAGAGGGTCCCTTGGACCAAAAACCTTAGTGGGAGACCATGAATGCATGTGCTAAGTCATTTCAGTTGTGTCCGACTCTTTGTGACCCTATGGACTGTAGCCCACTAGGGCAGCCGTGGGATTCTCCAGGCAAGAATACTGGAATGGGTTGCCATGCCCTCCTCCAAGGATCAAACCCACATCTCTCATGCCTCCTGCACTGGCAGGTGGGTTCTTTACCACTAGCGCCACCTGAGAAGCCCCAAAGGGAGACCATGTCTAACTAAATGTTAATTTATATTCATTGTTTAACTTCTATGGTTACTTTTTATCAAAAGCAAGTGATACTGGTTTTCCACTTGAACTCACAGCAAAAGATTTCATTTTAAAGTGGGTTTTAGGTTAAAATATACTTTCCTTTAATAAAAACTAAAAGAAAATATTCAGCAAAGTCACTAGAGGTGGCAGATGTGAGGGCTGAGAAGGGCGCATCAGAGCACATGGTGTCTGTCTGTCTGCCGCATCTGTGAAGCAGAGCCGCCGCTCAGCCCTTTGCTGGATGCCGGCTCAGGCCACCAGGCACCACTTGCCATGTCCACGTGTGTCCCACTCATGCCTCAAGCTCAGTGCGGCCCAAGTGAACTTCTCTTTCCCCATAGCCTCCTCCTTCTCGAGCAGTCCCCTCCCAGGCCAGGAAGGGAACTCCGTCCTTCTGAGTCTCAGGACAAACCTAAGGGTCACCATCAGCAGCACTGGCCCCCCTCTTCCTGATCCGTCCCCCGATTGATCTTACTGGCTGCCCCTCTGCCTGTGCCCACTGCCCCCACAGTACTCAGTCACCACCATCTCAGCCTGGACCACTGCAGTGATCTCTAACTGGTCTGCCACCCTGACACCTGACTGCCCTCACTCAGGGGCCTGGGGTTCCCCGAAATCCTACGTCCAGTCTCTAGTCTCTGGGTTTTAAACCCTCCAATGGCTCCTGGTATACTGGGTGCAAAACCCAAAGTCCAGGTACCCCCCTCCCACGACCTGTCCAGCTCTCTCCTGCTGCTCCCTGACCCACCAGGGGCTCCTGCTGGGGGCCTTTCCCCTGAAGCCTCTCCCCCCTCATCTGATGGCTCATTTCCTCCCTTCCTTCTAGTCCTGGCTCCAGTGTCACCTCCTCACTGAGGCCCACCCTGATGCTCCATTCAAACACTCAGCTGTCTCCCACCCACCGTGGGTTGGCTTCCCTCCCCTGACCTCCCTCCCCTTGCAGGCAGGGCGATTCCCTACTGATGACAAGTACCAGCTACTGCTGATCTCCCCATTGGGCGCCAGGCCCCAGGACCAGCTACATGCCCGCTCTGCTCACTGATGTCCCTCCCCACAGCCAGAACAGTGCCCACACTCTAGGGCAACAGACAGAAGCTCAACTCAACGAAGAGACCTGATTCCTACCCGCGTCTGTTCCTAGTGGCACCTGGGCTTTGTGAATCCAAGCTGGGGACTTGAAGTTTATCAACATTAAACTTCTCCATGATGGCTCAGCCTCCCAAATGGCCTGTTGAGATATGTGTTTGACAGTTTGACACTTAGTCACACCGCTAATGCTTTTATCAATTCTATCATCTACCCAATTGTTAACCTGCCAAGTTGTTAAGGCAAATATTGATGGTTCACAACTTAGGAGACAGCCCTGTGGCATTTTTCTAGAGAACTGGCGGTCATTACTATCGCAGCTATCAAAATGTTTTACCATTGTTTTGAATATAGCAAAAAGTAGAGAAAAATAGTAAAATGGACAATTATATATACACCACTGAGACTCCAAAATTGTTACATCTTGCTGCATTTCCTTTGAGTGTGTGTGTGTCCGTGTGTGTGTCTGACCTCCACTCAGAGAGCAACCTCACAGAAAAAAATCACAGGTCAGCAAACTTTTTGCAATAGGACGGATAGCAAATATTTTCAGCTGAATAGGCCTATGGTCTCTACCTTTTTGCCTTTTTATATTGTTTTAAAAAGCAGAGACACTACTTTCCCCACAAAGGTCTGTCTAGTCAAAGCTATGGTTTTTCCAGCAGTCATGTACAAATGTGAAAGTTGGACCATAAAGAAGACTGAGAGCCAAAGAACTGATGCTTTTGAACTGTGGTGCTGGAGGAGACTCTTGAGAGTCCCTTGGACAGTAAGGAGATCAAACCAGTCAATTCTAAAGGAAAACAACCCTGAATATTCACTGAAAGGACTGATGCTGAAGCTGAAGCCCCAATACTTTGGTCACCGGATGTGAAGAGATGACTAATTGGAAAAAACCCTGATGCTGGGAAAGACTGAAGACCCTGATGCTAGAAAAGACTGAAGGCAGGAGGAGAAGGGGACGACAGAGGATGAGATGGTTTGATGGCATCACCAACTCAATGGATGTAAGTTTGACCCAACCACATGAGATAGAAGAACAGGGAAGCCTGGTGTGCTGCAATCCATGGAGTCACAGAGTTGGAAAAGGTAGAGCAATTGAACAACAACATGGTGTCTATAGACTACTCCTGTTTAGAGGTTCACATGAATTATTTGCTGGGGACGCAGTGCTGGGCAGTCTGCCTCCAAGCCCAGAGGCTTAGCACTCGGTCACCCTACCTGGAGGGAGTGAGTAGCCAGGCCTGAGGGTGGGCAGAAGAGCCCAGAACACACTAGAAGACCCCTCACCCTGCTCTGCCCTCCCCACCACACTGTTGGGGAAGACTGTGGGTTTGGGGTCAATGGGCTCATAATCAGGACGAGGGGCAACGTCCTTAAGCTTTGAAACCTCAGTTTGCCCATCTGTGAAATGGCAGCAATGGTAGGACCATCCTCCTAGGCCCTGGTGAGGATGAGGGGGGATGTGCAAAGGACTGGCATGTGATGTGTGCTCCCTGAGGGTGCTGCCAGGAAGTCACAGGTGAGCTGTTTTTTTACCACGGTGAAACTGAACAATTCTGGATTCCTATTGCGGTACTTATTTAGACCAGGATCCATGTGGGGTAAAGGAGGAGAGAAACAAGGACAGAAGGGAGCTCGAGGAAGGGAGGAAGCAGACAGGCCTCAGGGCCAGGGGGCAGTGACCCCCCAGGGCCCGTGGTCAGCACCCTGCAGCCTTCACTTCACGCTCCCCTTCTGTTCTGGAACATTTTCCAGCTATTGTTAATTCCACCCATCTCTTTGTCTCCAGTCAGCTTCTAGGAGCTTATCCCCACGGTGTCACAGGCCTTGAGCATATGGGATTCTCCTGTTAACAACTGGGGTTAAACCACAGGGGCACAACTGCAGTAGGAAGCTTATATGTCAGGGCAGAACTGACATCTCTGAGCTGAGCTCGGGAAGGACGTTTATACCAGCGCCAGTAAGAGAGCCCAGAAGAGAAGTGAACCAGGGGCACGATGGTGTCCCAGGGACTAACTGTGATAACAGCAGAGCTGCATGTATGTCCACACACTTGCCTGCCGCAGCCAGAGCAGCTGAGCTCTAACCCCACCACGGTGCACGCGCAAAGAAGACTAGATGAGCCCTCAGCCCTACTATGGTTCCCGATGTGTTAATATGATTTTTTTGCTCTTGCAGAAAAGTGGTAAGACTGTGTAACAAACACCCCCCAGGTTCAGCAACAGTTAATATCTTGCTCTATGTATTTCATATATTCCCACACACACTTCTCTTATAGACCATGGGCCCTGTTCAACCATCTCAGAAGTGAGCTTTCTAAAATTGTGACCCTTCACTTCTAAACAGTTCAGTCCTCAGCCCCCTAAAGCAAGGGTTCCCAGCCTCCAAGATCTAATGTCCAATGACCCGAGGTGGAGTTGATGCAATGATAGAAATAAAGTGCGCAATAAATGTAATGCTCTTGAATCATCTGAAAACCATCCCCTCAATCTGGTCTGTGGAGAAATTGCCTTCCGTGAAACCAGTCCCTGGTGCCAAAAAGGTTGGGGACTGCTGCCCTAAAGTAATGTCACATCGAACCAACTAATTCCCTGGATCATGTAATACTCAACCCCTTTATCAAATAAAAATTTTCTCTAAACTTGGCATTTCTTTTTCAACTGAGTTCATCTTCATCCATGTGGACAGGATACAAACCAACAGAAATCACCTATTCTGCTGTCTGAACATTTTCTAAAATGGTTCTAAAATCAGGCCTCTAATTATTCCCTGATCTTCACTGTGATTCAAGAGCAGTGGCTCTAAGAGAGGCTCTGACCAGCAGCCTCACCTGGGAATGCACTAGAAAGGGAAACTCTTGCAGTCACCCCAGACCTACCCCAGAGCGGCTGAATCAGAAACTCTGCAGGTGGGGCTGCAATGGCTGGTGTGACAAGCCCTGCCCCCTCTCCGGGGAATTCAGATGCAGGTTCACAAACTCTGAACCATTGCTCCCTGCTCTCTGAGCCAACATCTGGAGGAATACTTCCTCCCCTCCAGGTACTCACTGTGTCGGCTGGGAAAT
Source organism: Neotragus moschatus (assembly GCA_006410615.1). Classification (NCBI taxonomy): domain Eukaryota; kingdom Metazoa; phylum Chordata; class Mammalia; order Artiodactyla; family Bovidae; genus Neotragus; species Neotragus moschatus. Next base: position 1,227,411 of record SJYA01001890.1, read on the forward strand.
TAACAAAGAAATAAAATAATTGATTAGATTTAATTTGCATGTATCTTTAGAAGTAAATGGGTAATACCTTAACCTCCTGCCTAAGTAATAACAATGTGATATGATCAGGCAAAGACTATTCCTACCCCACAAAAAAAAAAAAAAAGACTGCAGAACATACTAAGCTCTGCAAGTAGATGGGGTTCAGCTGTGACATGTCAAATTATGTCAAGATGCAGGGAAGAAAGAGAGCTAAAAATAGCACCACAGGCTGAGCAGAAAGGGTTCTGGTTCATCAATCCAGGACCAGAAGGAAAAACATCCTCCGGCCACGCCTCAGGTCCTTGGAGGCCCCAGACAGGAGCCTGTCCATATGCCACGTGCCCTCATGCCCACAGCTACATGGGTGCAAAAGGGAGGACTCCAAGGGAGGACTCCAAGGGAGGCAGGAGCGAGCAGGTTGCTCCAACGATGATATTTTATAGTTTAAAAATAGAATGTTCTGTGCGTGCAAGGTATGAACAGTCACCCCACAGGCAAAACTATCGCCTTATGTAATAACAACAATGTAATTAACAATCCTGTAAGTCACAGGCTGTGAAATCGATGGCAAAGACTCAGGGCTCAATTGCTTGGCAACCAAAGAGTTAATACCAAAAAAATAATAATAACCAAGGGAAAAAAGTCTAAATCTAGTCCATGTGGACAGAGAACTCAAACTGCAAGCTGCCCATGGGTATGGCTCTGGAGAGAAGGTCATTTATGGCAAGGAAATAGTACATTGTCCTGAGAGCTTCTGCTGTTAGCTCGCCTGGAAAAAGTTGTTAAACAGCAGCAATTTTGCAGCATGTCTGCTTTTCTGGGAATGTTTGCTTCTTGGAGAGTCACACCGAGGTGACAGCTAAAATGATTGCTCCAGGACAACTGTTCCCTTTCTCTCCTTAATCAAACCATGTACCCTTAATAATTTCTGAATGAACTTCAAGCATGGTGTTTTGGGGTTTTTTCTATGATGTGTTATGCTTAGATTTCTGTAAGTGGTTACCATCATTATGCATTTGCATAAATCTGTAATTCATCCTCACAATATAACATGCCAAAGACATCCCACAAAAGGACTGCTACATTACCATCTTTACCCTACACCCTCTCCCTGCATGCCCCCTCACCCCCACCACATGCCCAGCTAAGAAAAAAAGCAAGCATTTGGGGGATGGGATTTGGCTTTCAGAGAACCACCCTCTCCTGAGGGATTTAGGGTCTACATCACCATTTCCCTCCGGGTCCAAAAGCTTGCCATTTAGAAAGACAGTAGGGCATGATGATCGGGAGCCAACTTTGCTTCCAAAAACTTCCCACGACCCACATTAACGCTGAGAACTAGCCTTCCCATCTCCCTCTTTGGCGTCAACTCCAGACAACCAACCTCACTGGCAAGCCATTTTTCCAACCCCCTCCCCAATACAAAAATGGTGCTCAGTGCAAACTCACAGGAAAGCAGGCTCCTCCCCATCCCCCACCTCCCAAGTAGTGATTCTGTGGAGGAGATTCCAAGGGATAATGACTTCTGCGGGTGCAACATTTTTTTCCAGATGCTAAACGAAGCTTTAAACCTCCATGGTTGGAAACTTCCCCTACTTTGAATTTTGACAAAACCTGGCTGTAGAAGAGGACCCGGTGCAGTCAAAATGCACAGCAATTTCAATCTATTATTTCCTGAAAACTATCTTACAAGCTGGAGATGAAAAGGCATCCAGGTGGAATTTTTATTTTTAGCCCAGAAGTAATAGGTTAAAATAGCATTGCTCTGGCAACAATAGACTCTTTTCCTGGCCTCTGTGGCTGGAGGGCAGGGCAGCTGGCTAATCCTGGCCTGACCCACCAAAAGCATAAGATGTATAAAAATGACCCATCTGTGGGGTGGCACACCCACCCCTCACCCTAGACTCCCAACTTGACCGTTTGATTCAAGAGATTGGAGGATGGGGGTGGGGAGGGGAACTCTTCCCCCCCCTTGACTGGGCCTGCTGCTGTTCACATTTGCAAAGTCTGCCTTTAAGAGGCCTCCCCCCAAAAAAGACACCCACTGCCCTCCCTCCGTGGTGGTGTCTGGGGAATCCTACTCACCTTATGGTCAAAGAATGGTACAGAATTAAGGCCCTCATTCTCCCAGGAAACTCTGCCTCCCTGCTGGCGCCCAGATCCCGTCTCCCCAAACCTCCCTCCGAGTGGTTGGCAAACAGCCCTGCAGCGTTCAGGACTAGCTCAGTTCCCCGAAAAAACCTCCAACCCAGAGCAGCACTGCAATTGTCAGGACGCTCCTGTCTGCGTTTGGGGGCTGAACACCATTATTATCCGTAAAACATGTTTAAATATAGACATTGCAGGAGTGCGGCCGGGGGCGGGGTGAGGAACGCGGCCCAGGGCCTGAGGAACCAGCTCAGGACCAGTCCCTCTGGCTCTGCTTGGTCCCCAAGTCTTGTCCCCCAGCACTGTCGGGAGGCTTCTTGGCCAGCAGCTGGCCAGAATCTGAAGCAAGCCCCTAAATCGCACTGCTCCAGCCACTGCTCCTGGCCTCAGGCACCGTCAATCAGTTACAGGGGTGCTCTCCCCACCCCCTACTGCTGCCTCGCTGACCTTGGGGAGTGCACAGTTCCCCTGGCCGTGCACAGCTGAGAGGCAGCTGCTGCAGTCTTAGGTCAGGAGGCTGCCTGGAGCCAAGCCCAAAGGGACCAGAGTGGGAGAACGGGACTCTGACCTCCAACCTCAGTCCAAGGATGCTGAGGGCAGGACCCCTCTGCACCTTCTATCCCAGGCCTGGGATGGGCAGCAGACAGGTGAGGGACGCACGTGAAGGCCCAATATCTATTCTGTCTGTACCTGTGTGACTGGCTCAGGGGCTCCGCCCAGTGAGGAGGACCCAGAACAGGGTTACTGGGCCTCAGCACTGTCTGTCGACATCAGGGGCCACACTCTTCTCCCCTATGTGCCGGGGTATCATAGGAAGTTTGGCCTCCCGATTCTCATGCCCCATGAGATGCCAGGAGCCCCCAACCTCAGTTCTGATGACTCTCTAGCCACTGTGATATCCCCTGGGGGATATTTCTGCTCCAGAGAATGGCAGCTGTGGGTCTGGATCCTGTCCCACCACCTCATGACAGTCTGGACTTAGGAGAGCGACTGCGCTGAGCCTTGGTGCTCTCATCTGCAGAGTGGGGTGACAGGTTGTCCAGCACTCAGTCCAGGGCCAGGAGCGATTAGCGAAGCTCCTGCTATTGGGTCAGGCTCAGTGCACCCAGAGGGGCCCAGATCCTTCCTGAGGATGGGGATGAACCCAGGGATGAGGGCTGGATTCCAGAGCGAGGCTGACCCAGGTGTGAGTTCTGCATCCACCACACTGTTGCTGGGGTTTACCCCAGTGTACAGTGTACACCTCTCCAGGGTTGTAGTGAGATAAGCTGAGATTAGCTGAGCAAAGTGCAATAAAGGTTCACTGCATAAGAGCTGGGGGGTGGGGAGGGGAGGGGAAACAAGAGAGGAGGGCAACCCCAAGAGCAGGGCCCAGAGGGGAGTCAGGCCCCACCCACAGCGCTGTAGTGAACACACTGAATGTGAACACAGAACACTTTTGGGGAGTTATTCCACATTTGGGAGCTTCCCAGGTGGCTCAGTGGTAAAGAATCTACCTACCAGGCAGGAGACTGGGGTTTGATCCCTAGGTGGGGAAGATCCCCTGGAGAAGGAAATGGCAACCCCCTCCAGTATCTCTCTGAAAACCCCTAATTCCAGCAGGCACAGATACATTGCTTCTGCCTTTCAGAAAAGAGGCCTGGCCCTGCTAATGATACCTTTCTGTTCTCCTGCTGGGGAGACGTGGTGGGGGAGAACTTGGGCACTGAGGAGCCAGCCGGAGGCTCTTACAATTGAGGGGCAACTGATTTCTGCCCCTTTTCAGCATTGAGAAAACCGAGGACTGGAATCTTGGCTGAAGGCAGAGGATAGAATATAAACAGTTTACAGTTCACTGGGTAGCCAGGCCTGGTCCCACCCTCGCTGTTGATGATCCCAAGGCAGGCCCTTCTGTGACCCCTCTGTCTGGTGGGGAAACTCAGGCTTGGACAGGTAGAATATGCTGCTTCCAGGCCACATGTTAGGAGCTGGTCGGGGGGTGGGGGGCCAGGCACAGAAATCACCTCTCTCTGAATTGGACCTGGACCTCTGCAGCACTGAGGGGATAACATCAAGGGGCCACGAGTCATTGTCCAGCTCAGGGGTAGTCCCAAGGGAGCACCAAGTGAGGTCAGATCCAAGGCCCGCGCCCATGAGCCCCCAAGTCAGCTGAGCACTGGCCACATGCTGAGCCCCAGACCTAGCTGTGAGCAGAAAATGAGAACTCAAGGTAGTCCCCGGGCCAAGTCACTGAACTAGAAGGGGTTAACCACAGAAATGCCGCTTAGCCCAGTGCAGGGCTCCCAGGAGGTATGCAGCCCCCTGGGACCAGCTCTCAGGAGGATGATCCACAGTCACACCCTCCCGTCTGTACTAGGGAGCCCATCACCGCCGGGGCTCCCTGTACCAGGTCTTGCTGAGTCCTCACAGAGGCTGTGGATGGAAGTACTCCATCCCCCTTGTACAGATGGGGAAACTGAGACCCAAAGAGGCTCAGGTGGGGAGAGAGACCCCAACTGAGTCTTAGGGTAATCCCATCACAACGATCCTAAATCAAGGGAGAGACGACAGATGAATCAGGATTGTCCCAGAGGGATGCCCCAGTAGCTCCACGCTTACTTAAATCCACCAACCATATTGACTCAGACGACAGGGAGACATGAGTGAAATGAAGTGCCCTCCTGTCCTCAGACACCTCCCAGTTCTGGAACAGGCCTCTCGATCGACTCATCGGCAACTTTCTGGGGTCTACCTCCCAGGGTCTCTCTCAATTCCAACCCCTCCTTCCCATCAACACCAGCCTAGCCTAAGCCACACCCACTTCTCCCCCAGAAACCCCTCTACTGTCCACTCACCAAAGGCCAGGCACAGCAGAATTCCTGCATCCTCCTAGAGAGTGGGGTAAACCCATGAGTGGGTCTACCCACCTCGTGGACGAGGAACAGGGATGTGGAGTCGGGGGGGGGGGGGGGGGTTTGCCTGTCTGTTGGAGAAGGAACAGGGAGGTGGGGCAGAGAGAGGG
>SJYA01001890.1:1232654-1277357 GCA_006410615.1 Neotragus moschatus
GGGGGGGGGGGGCGGTTTACCTGTCTCATGGACAAGGAACAGGGATGTGGGGCAGAGAGAGAGGGGGAAGCTGCACAAAGGGCCTGGCTGTGCCTGGGGAGACCAGAACCACAGGATGATCACGCTTATTTTCATCCCCCAACTGCCAAGTAGCAACAGAGTCCTGTTTTATCTCACATCCTAGAAGGGTATACTATCATTCTCTGTGACGTCCAGGTGGGGACAGTGAAGCTCAGGGAGAGCATGTGATGAGCCCGAGGTCATGGTTAACATGCAGCAGAGGGCTAGAAGACTGCCAACTCTCTGAAAACCAGAGCTCCAGTCCTGGACGACCAGGAATGTGTCTGTGCACCGATTACTTCCTTTACAGCCCACAAGCCCACGGGGGATGGATACTTCTATCATCCCCAAATCAGAGTTGGGAAACTGAGGCTCAGAGAGGCAACAGGTCAAGGCCACATTGAGGAAGCAGAGCTGGGGGAGCACTCCGGTGTCATGGATCCAGGACAGGACTTCCTTGAAGATGCTGTGGCCGAGCGATTCTCTGCAGTGGGGCTGGTCTCACGCACTGCAGTATGATGAGCAGCGCCTCTGGTCTCTACCCTCTAGAGGCCAACAGGACTTCCCTCCCAGTTGTGCCAACTGAAAAGATTGGCATAAGTGCTCAGCCATCTCTGACTCTTTGCAACCCCAGGGACTGTAGTCCACCAGGTCCTCTGTCCATGGGATTTTCCAGATAAGAATACTGGGATGGGTCGCTACACCCTCCTCCAGGGGATCTTCCCCACCCAGAGATCAAATCCACATCTCATGTCTCCTGCATTGGCAGGTGGGTTCTTTACCACTAGCATCACCTGGGAAACCAAAACAACTACATCTACAGGCTGAACATGGCCCCCAGGCTGCCTGGACCTCAAGATTCTATGCTTTTCACTAGATTCAGAGAGAAGCAGAGGTGGGTCACATCCTGGGGCGGCCTCTACACCTTGTGGCTTTCAACCCAGGCTAAAGAGGGAGGGGGGAACACATCACAACTCAGGGAGAACCATGTATTACTTCTGACCTTCTCTGGTGAGGAGCAGGAGAGTGAATGAAGTGTTCTGCCTGCAGCCCCAGCAGGTAGAGACAGCCTCTGTCCCCATTTTACAGATGCAGGAAGTGAGGCTCAGAGAGTTTCAGCCACCAGGATGAATTCACACAGTAAGACAGTGAGAAAGGCAGAATTTGAAGACATGTGTCTTCTAACAATGCTTAAGCTTCCACTGCTCAACTGAATTGTCTGTCTCTCCATCGTTTCCAGGATGGAGCTGACTTTGGGAGAACCCAGTCTCATATGGAAGAAGGATCCTCCACGAAAAGGGAGGATGTATGTCTCTGATGCGGGACAGGAAGCAAGGGGCTATACCACCTCCACAAAACTAACAAGCCCCACTTGGACTTAGCCAAGAGCCTAATACTACCAGCACACTCTTGCAGCCGACTCAGCAGAAGTCGCTGGTCATTTCCAACTGTTAATTAAAGAGACAACCCTGATTCTGAAGCAAGAGCAGGGTCTGATTGACTCATGCAAAGCTCACTCTCCCAGCACACGCTCTTGGTCAGACTCACAGGGACTCTGCAGCTGATAATGAAGTTCTGAAAAGCTTCTCGGCAGTGTGGCCAGCACTGCCCTCCCACATTCTCTGGTGTTTGAGACTAAACCCCAGAGACAGGTGACCCACTGAGTTGTCATGAGATTGGGATCTATCTGACCTTCAGGATAGAGGCGAAGGTCAGAGAATCTCTCCTACCACCCTCTGTGATCAAGAGGGCTGGACTCATCCAGCCAGAACAGGCTCTTTCCCACCACGTTTGCTCTGCTGAGCCACCTTTTGCTCTTTTTACTGGGCCCTGCGTGCACACTACATGCTGAGGTTGCTTCAGTCATGTCCGACTCTTTGTGATCCCATAGACTGAACCCCTTCAGGCTCCTCTGTCCATGGGATTCTCCAGATAAGAATACTGGAGTGGGTTGCCATGCCCTCCTTCAGGGGATCTTCCTCACCGAAGGAGCGAACCCACATCTCTTACCTCTCCTATCCTGGCAGGCAGGTTCTTTACCACTAGTGCCACTGGAGAAGTCCCTGCTGCTGCTGCTGCTGTCGCTTCAGTCATGTCCGACTCTGTGCGACCCCATAGACGGCAGCCCACCAGGCTCCTCCGTCCCTGGGATTCTCCAGGCAAGAACACTGGAGTGGGTTGCCATTTCCTTCTCCAAAAGAAGTCCCTAAGGATCCCCATACTACCAATGACAAACAGCCTAGAGCAGGTCCATTTCACTTTCAAGCTTGAACTCTTTTCTAATCATTCCTTCTCCTCCCACAGTGAAGATGCCCCCTCAGCCCTGGGGTCTGGAGCCCCAGTGGACTGAATGCATCTTTGTGATCCCCTGCCCAGGCCACCCCACCTTCCCACCAACCTGTGTTGAACATCCCTCCTTCTTGGAAGCTCAGGACATGCAGCTCCATGAGTCCTAACCTCCACCCATCCTCACCCTCATCCTGAACACTCCCTCAGGGGTGTCAGTACCCAGCAGATGGCTTCAGGATCCTCCCAACCATCACCCAAACAGCTCCAATGCCCATGTGAGGACCAGTCCAGCCCCTGGCGTCATGAATCCTTGATGTTCCCAATACCAACCTCACCTCCAAAACCATGACCGTGGCCAACATAAGATGGCTTTCCCCAGAGTTCTGCCCCCCTACTGAACATGTGAGCACCCATGTCTCCCTTCCACCTGGATCGCCCATCCTTCCATCTACAGAGACTTCAGGTCCACAAGGTTCCATTCCTGCTCTCGGCTCCTCAGCCAGCCCCTCCCAAGTATTGCTTCCATCCAATTCAACCTGGGGCCCCATGGTCAGGAGGTCCTGCCAGCACCCAAGACTCTCTCACTCCCCTGATCTCTGCCACACCCTCCTCGCCCCTGCTTTCTTTTTTTCTCTCTCTCTCTTTCTCATTTCTGCTCCCAAGCTGAATGGAGAAAAAGACCAAAACCATGCTCCCTGGCAAATTCATTTTATTTGACTTCAGCTGGACACTAAGCACTTACAGGCTCGCTCCTCATCCGCAACTGATCTTCTATCTCATTTTCCAATCCTCGAAGGGAAGCAGTGAAATCAAACACCTTTGTGTATTTCTAGAAGCACTGTAAATCAACGCAACCCTCCAGAATGGCAATTTTGCATTATTTTTCAAGAGGCGCAGAACACTGAACTCCTTTAATCCATGTCTCAGAATCTATCCTGAAGAAGGGGCCCTAAATACAGAGAACACCACATGTGTGAAGGCCACACAGTTTTATTAGTGATCAGGCTGAAGATTTTGAAGCACTGAAATTATCCAACAGGAGGAGGGCCAGTTAGGTAAATTTCACCAACATGAGTATTCCATCGAACCACTGCTTATGCCTGCAATTTTGGAAACTAAACTCCAATTTCAACTACTTGAAATGAATCCTTTCATGTGATGACCAAAAAAAATAAATAAATAAAACAAAGTGAACCAGGTGCAGAGTAAGCGTGTTATACTCTCAGGGTGGAAGATGAGAGCAATCCCAGAATGCAAGTATAAGGGTTGAGACCGTGAAAGTGCCCAGAAGAAGTCTACACCCGGGCTCTGATGGTCAACAGAAGGACATTCACTGTCCTCTGATGAATCAGGGCAGAAGGTTTCACAGGGGAGGTCAGATTCCGGGAGCTGACTTGTGAAAGATGGCGTCTTGGCAGCCAGACAGTTGGCAGAAGATGTCTGGTGCTTCCAGTAAATGATGCTCGGGAGACTTGAATCAAGGTCTTCATAATTTGTGACACCAGGATATACAAGAGGATGGGCAAGTAGCCCTTTGACCTTGGTCAAGGTTGGGGAAATAGCCAAGGCATGGCTATGATTTCTGCCATTAATGAGAAGCCAGATCCCTAGGGCCAAGAAAGGGAAGGTTGGGGATGGGGGTATCGGTCAAGGCTGAGGTTAATGGAAAGTGAGACCCTACATGGTCCTGGGTTCCAGGCTGGGTCAGTGAGAAAACTATGCCAGGAAAGGATTATGAGACAAGAAGGGGGACTGGAGGACAATGTCACATGGAGGTTGAGAACAGGTGGGGCTAGACAGAGCGCTGGCTGTTTGAGTTTAGTTCTGGAGGAAGAGCCCTTCTAAGGGTGTGGCAACGAAGCCAAGAACTGAAGGACACTGAAGAGATACCCAGTGGTAAAAAACCTGCCTGCACTGCAGGAGACGTAGGAGACTCAGGTTCGATCCCTGGGTTAGGAAGATCCCCTGGAGAAGGAAATGGCCACCCACTCCAGTATTCTTGCCTAGAGAATCCCATGGACAAAGGAGCCTGGAGAGCTACAGTGCATGGGGTCACAAAGAGTCGGACACTGAACTGAGCATGCATGCATGAAGGAACCCATAACTATGCTCTGATCTCTCTCAAAATGCAAAGTCTTTTAGCATTATCACTCCTTTTTGGGATTTTCTTCACTTCCTTGTCTTCTTTTTATGGGGTAGCTTACTGTTTTTTCTTATCTATCTGCTTATTATTGGGTTAACCAAAGAGTTCATTTGAGTTTTTCTATAACATCTTACGAAAAATTCTAACAAACTTTTTGTTCAACCCCATATTTATCCACCAACTACCATTTTCCCAGGCTCCCAAATCAAGTATTTCCTTAATTAAAAAAAGAGAGTCTACAATGAAACGGGGTTTTTCTCTCCTGAGCATAGGAAAGGAAGAACCACAAGCACCTGTCAATAATTCATGTGTAAGAGAAATGTGGATGTCTTAACAAGCATCACGTAATCATGGGCACTCTTAGTTGATATATTTGGTGAAATATGAAATAGGCTCCTTATATGGAATTCCTCCATTAAAAGTAAAAAACAGAAACCAGACTGACTATGTGTTGCACACTTTCAGGCATTATGGGATTCTTTCTGTGACCCTGTTTGTTGGTGTTTTCAACCCCACTATACAAAAAAGGCTTCCCAGATGACATTAGTGATAAGGAATCCACCTGCAATGCAGGAGATATAAGAGATGTGGGTTCAGTCTCTGGGTTGGGAAGGTCCCCTGGGGAAGAAAATGGCAACCTGTTCCAATATTCTTGCCTGGAAAATTCCATGGACAGAGGACCCTGGCAGGCCCCTGGGGGGAACCACCTCTGCTCCCACCCCGACACCAGGCTAGGTCAAGCCTCCCTGCTAAGTGCCCATCAGACCCTGGCTTCTGCACACACTCCCATCTGTCATTTCTTGTTCAGTGTCCATCTCTCCCTCTAGACTATGAGCCCCCTGTGGGCAGAACTGTCTCCTGCTTGCTTACCCCCATCATCCCATGGCCTCACATGAAGCCTGCCACATAGTAGGTCCCCAACAGATGTGGATAAGTGTGTGAATGAATGAATAGTTCACCTGGAAAGTGGATGCACCTGGAAGGTCCCTGGAGCTCCAGGTTTGCACCTCCATATGACATCCTGGTAGCACTGAGTCCCTTTTTCAGGTTCCTAAGAAATGGATCCAACCCAAGCCATCCAACCAGAAGATAATGGGCCCACAAAGCAAGACTGATGGTGGTGGTCACTTTATGAACTAGTAAAGCCAGGGCAGATTTGGATTTTTGCACCATCTAACTGCCAAGGCCAGCCATGCATCCAGATCAGATTTCCATCTGATTAGACATCCTAAAAACTCCCACTGAGAGGCAGGTTTGTCACCGCATGGCCAGCCTGTCATCCAAGAGAGTTGAGGTGACAAGCATGTAGGAAACTACTTGTATTGGCATCTTTGGCCACAGAAAGAGTGCCCTACAGGAGGCCAAGCCAGACCAGTTCCCAACACAGTTAAGAAGATTCAGCCAAACATATTCGTGGACACACGTTGTAGTCATGAGGCCAAAGAATCAAGCCCTAAAATAAGGATCCTGGCAACTATCCATGGAGCATCATGATAGAAGTGACCACTTGGATTTGTCCCTACTATGATCACACACCACACACCACAGCAATACAAGAACAGCCCAGTTGGAAATGACCACTTTCTCCGGTTTAAACTNCACACGTTGCAGTCACGAGGCCAAAGAATCAAGCCCTAAAATAAGGATCCTGGCAACTATCCATGGAGCATCATGATAGAAGTGACCACTTGGATTTGTCCCTACTATGATCACACACCACACACCACAGCAATACAAGAACAGCCCAGTTGGAAATGACCACTTTCTCCGGTTTAAACTTCCTTAAATTAGAACAAAGTCATGGTACTTGGGAGAACTCTTCTTCTGATCAGCCTTCACCCCAATTTTCCTCTCAATACCATGTGATAATAAGCTTTGTAAACTTGAGCAAGCCATTGCCTGCTTTAAAATTCTGAAATTTGATATTAGAAAAATGAGAAACCACATCACGTGAGGAGATCTGGTCAAACAGACATTCAGACAGGCCCACTCTCTTCCTCGTCCATCAGAATTGTGAAAAAGTGAATGACATAAGCAGTGCAAACAGAAAGTACTTTCCAGAAGTAAAGTGACAGTCTCCTGGTTTCTCTTTTCTATAATTTTCACAGACAAAGGCAACAACTACTGTAGAATTTCCATGTCTTAAAAAAAAATTGACTAAATTAGAGATGTTTCAAAAAAACAACTCACTTTCTGGCTTTCCAAGAAAATGATGCCCTTACTGTGAATATGAAGTGTTTACATATGACTAACATTTGTATGAAATCCAGAGTATGGAAGTGGAGTGACAGAAAAGATTATTTAAGGAGTTTTCCAGCTGACTGGTTTCACCTCTGAGAGAGCAGTAAGGGAAGAACAGAAGGAGGAAAAACGTTCTGATAGATGAACGAATCTCTGATGGCCAGGTGACAAGTTAGAGAGTGAAGAAGCTCCAGTCACAGAATGAGTTTGCACCCATGGGCTACTATTTCCCACAGTTGAAGCCAGAAAATGGAAAGACCCCTGAGATATGTAGGGTCTTCCCCCTATGGAAGTGGAGGGCTGAGGAGGAAACTCAAGAGAAATCCATCCTGGAAAAAAAACTCCAGGCTTTCAGCTACTGAGACCTAGAGAACAGGAGAGAGTTGGAGGAAACCCCTTCAAGGCAATGCAGACCTACACTGATGTGAGATAGCTGCCCTCCAAAGTCTAGGGGCAGAGGAGCAGTTCTGAGAAACTCTCCAGTAGAACCAGAGGTCAACCGTTAGTCTCTAGGGCCCCTGTATCTGTTAGCTGGGCTGTAACATGGAGACAGAACTCTCAAGGTTCAGAGAGATGGGACCTCAGATGTAAAGCACAAGGAGGCCTCTCAGTGAACAGAGCCCAAGCTATGTGGAAGGAAAGTCCTGACCCTCCTTTCAAAGCACTTGAAACCTGTAGTGAACTGAATCAAACCAAACCTAAAAAAGAGCCCAAACTCAGTTCAACCATGGATGAGATTGACTTGGCGCTCCAACTCTGACAGTTTGAAAGAAGACGAATAAAGTGTTGTTTGGTACAAAATGTCATACAGGTTGTAAAAAATAAGATGCATGAAGAGGCAAAAAAATTTGACCTATGATCAAGAGCAGAAATGGACAACAGAAGATCTGGCTAGGACCCAATTATAAATTCTTAATTTCAATAGTTTTATTTATAGAAATGATAAGATAGGGACTTTAAAGTAACTATGATAAAAAATTCTAAAGAATAGTGTGTATATGGTAGATAACATGTCTCAAGAGATGCATTACTGAAACACATAGAAACTATAAGAATGATCCCAGTAGAAATGCTACAGTGAAAAATACAATATCAGAAATAAATAATTCTTTATATGGGCTTAATGACAGACTAGGTAGAGCAATGGAAATGACCAGTGAACCTAAAGACTCCTATACAAGGCTCCATGATAGTAACAAGCTAAACTGTAGATCAGCTATATTATCAAAGAAAGAGACAGCTAAAAAAAAATAGCCCTTTTGGCCAAAGATTGGCTATTCTGCAAAAGAATCCAAATGTAATTGGATCAGACTACAGAGGAACTTAAGCCTTTGTATATTGCTGGAAATAACAGAGCAATCAGCTGGCAGTTACTGGAGCCTAATAGCTGGGTTGGTGTGATACCAACAGAAGCCAACAGCTTAAAAGAAAAATTAGAGAAGAAACCTTCAAAGAGAGACCTACTAAAAGTACATCATCTCAGAGTGACTGTGCACAGCTCCAAGGATGCATCCTCTGAGAAACAACATCAGGGGCTCCACAATGGTTGCGAGGGGGTGGGGGGTGGTAAACAATAAACTAGCCTACCTAAGTCACAAAACATACAAATAAGAAAACAACAAGAGTGAGGGAAGGGAAAACAAGTATCCAGTGTTGCTAAAATACCTTATCTAAAACACTCAGCTGCTGGGGGTGGGGGGGAGGGTGCAGGGTGTAGTTATGAAATGTGTAAACAAACAGGGAAATGTAACCAGTATACAAGGAAAAAAGCAGACAAACAAAACAGTCTATGAAAGGACCCAGATGTCAGACTTAACAAAGACTTCAAAGCAGCTATTATAAATATGCTCAAAGACTAAAGAAAACTATTCTTTTAGAGGAAATGAGAGATCTAATGGCAATGTCTTACCAAAAAGAGATTATCAATAAAGAGACAGAGTTATTTAAAAGAATCAAATGGAAATTCTAAAATAGAAAATTACAATATCTAAAATGAAAAATTTACAAGAGGAAATCCATAATAGTTTTGAACTTGCAGAAAAAAAAATATCAAACTTGAAAGTGAAAAGTATTCAAGTTGAGAAACAAAGATAAAAAGTAAAGATAAAGAACAAAGGAAGACAAACAGACTCAGAAAGTCTGAGGTCCACCAACATATGCATAACAAGAGTACCAGAAGGAGAGGCATGTGAGAGAGGAACAGGAAGAAAACGCTGGAAGAAATAACGGCTGAAACATCTCAAATGTGATTTAAAAAAAAAAATTAATCCAAGAAGCTCAAAAAGCCCTACAGAGGATAAATTCAAAGAGATCCACATCCAGATACAAATGTTGAAAGATAAAGACAAAGAGAAAATCTTGAAAGCAGCCGAGAAAACTGACAGTGACAAATAAGGTGACCCAAGATTAACAGCTGACTTCTCACCAGCAACAATGGAAGCCAGAAGGCAGTGGGATGACACATTCAAACTGCAGAAAAAGGAGAAAGACTGTCAACCACAAAACTTATATCCAGCGAAACTATCTTTCAAAGAGGAAGGTGAATTAAGATATTCCTATATAAATAAAGCATAAGACTCATTGCTAGCATACCTGCCTTATAAGAAATGCTTGGAAAGTTTTTCAGGCTGAAAGCAAGAGATGCCAGACAATAATTCAAATCAACATACATGTAAAAACAAAGAACATCAGCACCAGTGATTATATAATTATAAATGTGTGTTAGTAATTATACTGGGTTGGCCAAAAAGTTCATTCAAGTTTTTCCATTACATCTTATGGAAAAACCGAAACGAACTTATAGGCCAACCCAATATATGACAGAATGCATATTCTTCTGCTTTCTTTTGTTATCTGATTTAAAAAACAATTACATAACAATAACAATATAAACTAAGTGTGTGGGAAAAGCTGTACGGGGAAGAAAAATACACCAGATGGTAACGTGAATCCACAGTAACAAAGGAAAAGAACCATAAATGGTAAATAGGAAAGTTCATATAACAAACATTATAAATATCCATTTGATATTCTTTAGTCTCTTAGCTTCTTTAAAATATATAAGTTCATATAAAGCAATAATTGTAAAAATGTTTCACAGGGTTTGCAACATATATAGATATAATATGTATAATCATTATAGCAGAAAAAGAAAGAAAGAACTTTATAGCAGTAATGTTTCTGTACCTCACTGAAATTAGCATAAATCTGAAGTATTCTGATAAGCTAAAATGTATTTGGTAAGCTCTAGAGAAACCATTAAGAGCTAAAAAAAAAATTAAAGAAATAAAAATGTGACACTAAAAATTTACCAGTTCCGAAAACAGTGAAAGAGGAACAGAGGTACAAAAAAAAGACACGAGTCATAGGAAACAAAAGGTGAAATACCAGATGCAAAACCAACTGTGTCAACAACATTAAAGGTGAATGAATGAGACAACCCAACAAAAGGGGGAGGCTGACAGACTGAATAAAAAATCAGATCAGATCCAACTATATCCTGTCTACAAGAGAAACACTGTAGATCAAGGACGCAAATAGGTTGAGTGTAAAAGGACAGGAAAAGATGTTAACACTCAATGATAATTACATAGACCAGTTTTTTCATTAAGGTGGCCAAAAGGTAATTTTCTAATTTTATCTTTCTTTCTATATTTATTAATTAGAACTTTTCTATAAAGGAAAACTTGGCCTCATCAACTATTCAGATACCCTGAAATATACGGAAGGCAGAATAAATGCTTGATTCTTATTTAGTGACTTTCAGAATAGTATGCTGCTTCCCTGTGCTGTGCTTAGTCGCTCAGTTGTCTGCCTCTTTGTGACCCCATGGAGTGTAGCTCATCAGGCTCCTCTGTCCATGGGATTCTCCAGGCAAGAATACTGGCGGGGATTGCCATGCCCTCCTCCAGGGGATCTTCCCAACCCAGGGATCAAACCCAGGTCTCCCACATTACAGACAGATTCTTTTCTGGCTGAGCCACCCGGGAAGCCCAAGAATACTGGAGTGGGTAGCCTATCACTTCTCCAGGGGAACTTCCCAACCTAGGAATTGAACTGGGGTCTCCTGCATTGCAGGCAGCTTCTTTTCCAGCTGAGCTACCAGAGAAGCCTGTGCTGGTGCTCTAGAAACATATAATGGTGACCAATAATCTTTTCAAGCGTCATTCTGAGGGCATGGATTAAGAAATAATAATTTTGATGTATTTCAATCAGTTTTAACCATTATTCTCTTTGACATGCAAGCGCCTCAGTTTAGCCAGCAGAAAATCATTCAGTTTGGTTCCTATATTCTTTCCTCAATTAACTATTTATTTATCTTTCGTTGTTCCGGGTCTTTGTTGCTGCATGCAAGCTTTCTCTAGTTGTGGCAGAAGAGTGCTCCTGCTCATTGTGGTGCATTGTGGTGGCTTCTCTTGTTGCAGCACATAAGCTCTAGGCACACGGGCTTCAGCCAGTGCAGCACGTAGGCTCAATAGTTGTCAGCTGCGGCCCCCAGAGCACACAGCCTTCAGCAGCTCTGGCACACTGATGCGCTAAGCTGCTCCACAGCATGTGGAATCTTCCCAGATCAGGGATCAAACTCACGTACCCTGCATGGGTGGGTGGATTCCTATCCACTGTACCACCAGAGAAGTCCCGTTCCTATATTCTTCTGACATAACCTTGTTAATCTTTGATAGCTTCTTTGCTTTCTGGCACGATAAAGCATCTCAGACCAAGAATCAGTCATTTCTCCAAGAAATACTGCTCCTTTTTAATGAGAAATGGGACTTAGCTAGCAAAATCTGGACAGTATGGGGTGTTCATTGCCACAGGGCTATCACTACTTGCAGGTCTTTTCAGTGGACAGATTTATAAAGTAGACATTTTAAGACTAAAGATAATTATGAATGCATATTGGTATTTCCAATTCAAATTTAATATTATAGGACTCTGCTGCTGCTGCTACTGCTAAGTTGCTTCAGTTGTGTCTGACTCTGTGTGACCCCATAGCTGGCAGCCCACCAGGCTCTCCCACCCCTGGGATTCTCCAGGCAAGAACACTGGAGTGGGTTGCCATTTCTTTCTCCAATGCATGAAAGGGAAAAGTGAAAGTGAAGTCAGTCAGTCGTGTCTGACTCTTAGCCACCTCATGGACTGCAGCCTACCAGGTTCCTCCGTCCATGGGATTTTTCAGGCAAGAGTACTGTAGTGGGGTGCCATTGCCTTCTCCAATATCCCACTAGGGATGGATAGTTAAAATCTGTGGTTTTAAAGTCACTTGGAGAAATTACTTTCCCCAAGGCTAAGCCACCAACTTGATATACAGTTAGGGTTGACAGTGAAAGTGAAGTCACTCAGTCGTGTCCGACTCTTTGCGACCCCGTGGACTGTAGCCCACCAGCCTCCTCCATCCATGGGATTCTCCAGGCAAGAATATTGGAGTGGGTTGCCATTTCCAACTCCAGGGGATCTTCCTGAGCCAGGGATTGAACCCAGGTCTCCTGCATTGCAGGCAGACGCTTTAACCTCTGAGCCACCAGGGAAGTTAGGGTTAGGTTCAATGATTACATCTGATTCAAATTTTCCCTTTTTAATTTAATTTTTGAATATATAAAGTATATATGTTTCAAAGCTTAAAATTATGTAACAAAGTACACTCATAGGGGTCTCACTTTCATAGCTATCTGCTGTAGTCCATGGCTCTTTCCCCAATAAGCAACCATCTTCCTTAGTTTTTGCTTTGTGCTCCAGAGTTTCTTTTGGACAATCTAAATACACATACACATATGTACATATGCATGCACACAATCCCCCTTCAAAGGTAGGATACTACAAACACTGTCCTAGATTTTTTCCCTCCACTGCAGATATATTCTGGGGATCTCCCCCGGTGGTACTCAGAGCAGCCTCATTTTTCTTCACAGCCATCCAACGCTCCACTGTGTGGACATACCACTGTTTATCCAGCCAATCCACTCATCATGAACTTGTGGATTGCTTCCAACATTTTGCTACAGTGAGTAACGGCAAAATGAAGAGGCTCGCATTTGTGCTATTTTATATTTTGCCAAGATATTTTGGGATAGATTCCTAGAAGTGGGATTACTGGGTTCAAAGGGTGAAAGTGAAGTGTTCACTCAGTCGTGTCTGACTCTTTGTGACGCTATGGACTGTAGCCTGCCAGGCTTCTGTGTCCATGGAATTCTCCAGGCAAGAATATTGGAGTGGGTAGCCATTCCCTTCTTTAGGAGATCTTCCCGACCCAGGGATTGAACCTGCGTCTCTTATGTCTCCTGCAATGCAGGCAGATTCTTTACCATCTGTGCCTGTAATTTCCCTAAATACAGTCCAGTTGCCTTCCATAAGTTTTATGCAGCTGCTTTGTAATGACAATAGAACAGTGTTTTTGTTTTTTAAACTACTTCTATATGGTTTATTAGGTAATACACACTAGCAGGACATTCTGACAACTAACCATAGAGGCAATAGTTCGTGATTTACAACCTACTTCAGTGCTTTGACTTATTCTAGTTTCTAATATAATAAGTTCCACTACTTTAGAGGATGCAGTATGAATGGATTGATTTCTTGTAAATAATATACATGCACAGAAAAGAAAGATTCATGTATCCAATAGCCGAAATTTGCAAAGATGAACACTTAACATAGATGCTTAAGATGGGTTTCCTTTCTATTAGAATAAAAAAACATTACAGACGTAGTTTAAGCCCCTGCAGTAACCTCAGGAGCCTGATCACAACTCCAACTCAGCCAGCAGGGCAGCGCAATGACTCTACTGACTAAACTGTCAATTTTCCTGCTCATGATTTCCTGTTTCTCTATTATACACACACATCCCCCCTTTTTTAGCTATTGGATCAATGCTATGATAAATATCCCCTGATGACTGTTCTTCTACTCAAGATGTGATCTTCTCCTGGGCAAAGGTGTGCTTGGGCATTCCTAGGTCACGGTGTTCTGAACACAAGAATGTATGCCATGTTAATTTCCTAACTGGTTGTACTTATTCATGCTAACATCAGCAGTGCACAAAATTTCCTGTTTCTGCAAAGTTTACAAACACTTGCCATCGTCATATGTCTTGACTTTTGCCAGTCTTATGAATGGAAATAGTACCTCATTGTTTTAAATTTTCATGGAATGAGAAAATTTACTTTCCATTGACTTTTTAAAATTAATTTTTCCCCTTACAGGAAAAATCAGCATAATGCAAAAGACAGGGAACAGCTTATATATCTATTCTCATTCTTGAGAACTTAGCATCTTTATGCCTATAACCCCTTATATAAATCTTGGATATGTGCTTGAAAGAATATACTTCATTAATTTTAGAGAAATGCAAAGATAATCACACAGATCCATTTGGAGTTTCCCCTGATCGCTTGTTTTAACTGGTAGTTCTGCTGATGGTTAACTATTTCTTTGTTTTCTGTGTTTCACAGAAGAAATATAGACTTCTAAGAATGGTGTCTTTGAAAACTTGAACAAAAAACTCCACATTTTCTGTTATGACTATTTTCCTGTACCCAGAGCCTAGCATTTCATTTTTTAATAGTTTGATTTTTTATGCTCATTTGCCAAAAGGAAATGCTTTGCAAATCCCTTGATATCTATTTCTATACCCATAAAAATAAAATACATTCGCTTTTACAAATTATTCATCTATATTTTGAGAAATTTACCTTTTGACCTTAAGGGAAAAAAGTATGCAGAAAAATGCCACTTGAATTTCAACACTGAAGAATTTGGAAACCTACCTATTAGCAAGTATTTAATAATATGAAATAATATCTCTGGGGCTTCCCTGGCGAGTCAGAGAGTAAAGAATCTTCCTGTAATGCAGGAGACCTGGGTTCAGTCCCTTGGTTGGGTAGATTCCCTGGAGAAGGTAATGGCTACCCACTCCAGTATTCTTGCCTGGGAAATCCCATGGACAGACTACAGTCTGTCCAGGGACATAAAGAGTCAGACACAAATGAGCAATTAAGACACAATAATATTTCTACAATAACTCAAGTAAGACCAACCTAGACAGCATATTAAAAAGCAGAGACATTACTTTGTCAACAAAGGTCCATCTCGTGAAGGCTATGTAGTCATGTATGGATGTGAGAGTTGGACTATAAAGAAAGCTGAGTGCCAAAGCATTGATGCTTTTGAACTGTGGTGTTGGAGAAGACTCTTGAGAGTCCCTTGACTGCAAGGAGATCTAACCAGTCCATCCTAAAGGAGATCAGTCCTGAGTATTCATTGGAAGGATTGATGTTGAAGCTGAAACTCCAATACTTTGGTCACTTGATGCAAAGAGCTGACTCATTTGAAAAGACCCTGATGCTGGGAAAGATTGCAGGAAGGAGGAAAAGGGGACGACAGAGGATGAGATGGCTGGATGGCATCACTGACTCAATGGACATGAGTTTGGGTAGACTCCGGGAGTTGGTGATGGACAGGGAGGCCTAGCGTGCTGTGGTCCATGGGGTCGCAAAGAGTCGGACAGGACTGAGCGACTGAAGTGAACTGAAGTCAAATAAAAGCTAATTTGTAAAAGTGTTTTCAGTACCAACAAAGATAATGTGGAAAACTACATTATGAGGTTTTTGTTTCTTATTTTTCACGTGTGAAGGTAAGCATGGACCAGATACATACAGGACATATTTATCTTGTATAGAAGGTACACTCCAACTTAACAATAACACTTCTGGAAACAGTAACACTACAGGAAAGACACCACTGAATATTTCTGAGTCTTGAACTAGTAGAAAGTCTTCAAATCATCAATTTGTACTGGTATCTCAATTCTTAATAGGAATAAACATTTCTGTGATTCTAAAAGGATGATTCTTTTTAATGAGATACAGAGAAGTCCTTCAAGCCCAAATAAAAACATTACCACAAAATCTACCTTGTATAATTCACAACATGAAATATGCACTGTATCTAGAGAAAGAAAACAGCGGGCTGCTGTATATGGTTTGCCCTTTGATGAATTTACTTCACTAATGCAAGTGACTGTGTATGAAGAGCTCATATGGAAATTCATGCACTCAAAAAATCCTTTAAGAAAGTACAATTCTGTATCTTGGCTGGAATCTCTATAACCATCAAGCATTAAATAGAGTTGTTTTACTCTAACCATTACCATAATAACTTTTCTTATAACAATTTCATAGATGGGTTATTTGCTATTTGCTTTTCAGTATGCTTTGCATAAAATTTCACTCTCATTAGCCTTTTTTTTTTAAAACAAAATATGAGGTCAAGTCATATAAAGAAAACTCAGAAATTAACTCAGTAAGCAATTACCCAGCACATAAGCCCTGGGAAGGTGGGGGGAAATCACTTGATTCCTGATCGTACTTTTAAGTAACATTACTGAGCTAGATGGAGCAAGGGAAACTGAAGACTCAATGGCCACACTTCCTGTCTCATCTTTCCATCCCAGGTGTTTTCAAACAGAGGAAAAGAAGGTCCTCCTAATACAAGCAAGCCTTTTAAAAAAATCTTTTAGCCACACTATGCAGCATGTGGGATCTCAGTTCCCTAACCAGAGATCAAACCCACGCCCCCTTCATTGGCAGTGCAGAGTCTTAACCACTAGACCACCAGGAAAGCAATCCTTTTGGAGGTGGTAGTTCCAAAGTCATCCCCAGCTATTCCACAAGTGAGGCAGGCTCTCTACCATTACTTGGAGGTCATTTCCCTATGAGCAAGCCTCTCCCACTCTTACTCACCCCACACTGAATCTCATTGACCCAATCCATCATCCTACTAATCCGAATGTGTCCCCTTTAATTAGCACCAAGACAACGTGACAATGATAGATGCTGGTGAGCTGAGGAAAGGACAAGCCCATGTTAAGCACCAAGGTCAGCACAAGCACATTTCAGGGAAGGAAAGGAAATGGGACCACCAGCCCCAGAAGGTCAAGTCTCCCAACTCCTCCCCCATCCCCCGACTCAAGCCAGCCTCTCAAGGGTTAAGGCATCACTAGGAAGCTTTATTTTCTTTTTTAAAGATTGTTTTTGATGTGGACCGTGTTTAAAGTCTTTATTGAATTTGATATACAACATTGCTTTTGTTTTACATTTTGGCTTTTTTGGCCACAAAGTATGTGGGATCTTAGCTCCCAATCAAAGACTGAACCCCCACTTACTGCACTTGAAGGCAAAATCTTAGCCACTCAACCACAAGGGAAATCCCAGGAAGTTTTAAAGGACACCTTTCTTGAAGACCACGAGATGGACTTATTTTTTCCTACCCAACAGCCATTACACCTTTTTCCTGGTTGCAGCCCTGGGTTTCATTTGAGGGATCCACTCCTTGCCCCTTCTTTTCATATGATTTCAAAGAGGCTGACCACCTCCAAACCAACAGGACACAATTTCCTAGAGTTTTGTTTTTTCTTTTTGAACTAATAGAAAAGGGGTAGTCTCCTCTTTTTCCGAGTTGGCTGGAGCCTGCAGCCTACAAGAGGCCCAAAGGAAAGAAGAGCTGGCCTAGGAGTGGGCCCAGCACAGGGTCCCTGGTCAGGAGATGGAGAGGGAGTGAAGGCTGATGATATAAGATCCTCTGGATCTTCGGGCCTAAGTCAGTCTCCCCCTGGACGCGTCAGATTTGACAGCCAACATATACCCTTTACATGAAGCCAGTGTACTTGGGTTTCTCAACAGCAACTAAAGCCACAAGCAACCAAAGAATCTTTACCAATGAGATGAAAAGCCTTCTGAATGGAAGGCATCTTGTCTCCATCACCCACGATTAATCACAAGGTCGTGTTCCACCATCAACGGGCTACAGAGAACAGTGTCACATGGAAAATTTTGAAGCTGGAAGAAAATGCAGAAATGACATGATCCAAGTCCTAGATCTGAGGTGTCAGAACCAAGAAAGGCCATGAGGTCACAGGCAACAGGGACATGGGACAAGGACCTGGGTCACATGGGACAGGAACCTGGATTCAGGGACCCTGATCCTGGTGACATTCAGGAAACCCAATTAGGAATCTGGATGCTGTGGGAGATGACTTTCTACATGGCATGTGTGCCCACATGTGGAAACATGATGATAACATGTTTCTACCCTCCTGAAACTGCGGAACTCACCCATCAAAGGGACTTGGGAAATCAGGGGAAAAGGAAAAAGGAAGGGACAAAAGATCACAGGGGACTCAGGCAGGCCTGACACCATCTCTGTTGAGACACACATGGGGTCCCCTCAAAAAATCAGGGGCATTAAGACCCTGGAATGGCCCACAAGGCACTGAAATAAGTTCTCACCATCACCAACTCCCCAACCTCTGGACTGCGGGGCCTGCTGCGTGGGCTCAAGCAATGGGCAGGATTTCTGGGCTTCACAGTCTCATGAAAAATACAGCCAAGTGGAGGGAAAAGGGAAAGTCATTCACGCATTCCAGCCATAGTTCAGCATTCACTGTGTGCCAGGCACTTCACTTGGTGCTGCAAAAGACTGTTTTCATTTAAATGAGATTCAGGTGATGAAAACAGGCATGCGCACACGATAAGTACCATATATATTTGCATTTCATATATACTCGACAGAAGCAATATTCAACTGTGCATGAATAACCAATTTCTGGATGGTGCTAAGTGTGTCCAGACTGAGTGCGGTGGGACCAGGAGGGGAGTGCAGGGGTGGCTGGGGAGGGACAGGAACAATGAGAAGGAGCCAGGGATGCTAAGATCCGCCGCAAGGCTGCTCCAGGCCAACTCTTCCTTCTTTTCTTCCCTCCCTCCCTCCCTTACTTCCCCTCCCCACTGAGTCTAAACAGGACTTCTGTTTGTTCTAAAAAGACTGAGCACCTGTTATCTGGAAGAAGGGAGGTCAGCCCAGTACTGCTAGGCAGTCCCAGCCAGGTGGAGCAGCTGATATGAAGGGAAGTGGCAGGTGCAAAGGCGGTAATAGGAATCAGCTCTGGCTGGGAACACACCTCTTCTCCGCAGTGCCACCTCCAGATGCTCAGACACACTGCTGCCGGGGAGGAGCAGTAGACTCCACATGTCCCCGGCGTGTTATGTAGACTTAACATTTCCCCGTCCAGCCATCCCACACACACAGGTCCCACTACTAAGTGCTGGACTAGACCCTGGGCTCCCACCTTTTCAGAGTTTACAGTATAGTGGGCTATGGGCAGGCAGAGACAGGAAGGGAAGAGGAACTCGACACTGAACAACTGATGGGATGGGCATTTTTCTCCATCCTTCATTTCATTTTACATCACAAGAGACAGAAGTTTGCTTCCCAGGTGGCTCAGTGGGTGAAGAATCTGCCGGCAATGCAGGAGACGCAGGTGACACAGGGTTCAACTCCTGGGTCAGGGAGATCCCCTGGAGGAGGGCATGCAACCCACTCCAGTATTCTTGCCTGGAGAATCCCACTGGACAGAGGAGCCTGGCGAGCTACAGTCCACAGAGTCACAGTCAGACACGACTGCAGTCACTGAGCACGCACGCACTCCAGCAGAAGTTCATCAAGGCTGTTTTCACCACAAAACGCAGCACATAATGTTTCTCCAGATACACCGCACACAGAGCTCCCTTTCACTATAAACTTGCTGGTGATTCATGGATAAACAGTCATCTTTTCCATCAGAGGGCCAGCCCCGTGAGGAGCATGTCATGTACCTTTTGATCCTGGGGTAGCCACGGTCCCAGCTCTGTGCCTGCATGTAGCAGGCCTCTGATGGACCTTAACTTCTTAAAGGAGTCTTTTCCACCCCACTAGACTCTAAGCTGCCATTGCACCCATAACCTTTAGAAATCATGAAATAAACATTTGCAGAGTGAACTAGTGGATGGAGGGTTTGCTCGGGAACATTCTGGATCAGCTATGTTAATCACAACCTGGAATCAAGATTAATTGATTAACAACATCCGATATGCAGATGACACCACTCCAGTGGCGGAAAGCAAAGAGGAACTAAAGAGGCTCTTGATGAAGATTAAAGAGGAGAGTGAAAAAGGTTGGCTCAAAACTCAACATTCAAGAAACTAAGATCATGGCATCTGGTCCCACTACTCCATGGCAAATAGATGGGGAAATAGTGGAAACAGTGACAGAATTTATTTTTCTGGGCTCCAAAATCACTGTGGATGGTGATTGCAGCCATGAAATTAAAAGGTGCTTGTTCCTTGGAAGAAAATATATGACAATCTTAGACAGTGTATTAGAAAGCAGAGACATCACTTTGCTGACAAAAGATCATGTAGTCAAAGCTATAGTTTTTCCAGTAGTCATGTATGGATGTGAGAGCTGGACCACAGAGAAGGCTAAGCACCAAACAATTGATGCTTTTGAACTGTGGTGTTGAAGAAGACTCTTGAGAGTTCCTTGGACAGCAAAGAGATCAAACCAGTCAATCTGGTTTGATCAAAGTCAATCAAACCAGGAAAACAACCCTGAATATTCATTGGAAGGACTGAGCTGAAGCTGAAGCTCCAATACCTTGACTACCTGATGTGAAGAGCAGACTCATTGGAAAAGACCCTGATGCTGGGAAAGATTGAGGGCAGGAGGAGAAGGGGATGAGAGAGGATGAGATGGCTGGATGGCATCATCAGTTCAATGGATGTGAGTCTGAGCAAGCTCCATGAAATAGTGAAGGACAGGGAAGCCTGGCATGTTGCAGTCCACGGAGTCACAAAGAGTCAGACACAACTGAGTGACTGAACAACAACGGCATGTTAAGGCAGAAAAGGATACTTCAGCTCAGAGCTGTCTGACCTCCCTCCTTCCTCGAGGCCAAGAATGCTCTCCAAGGAGCTCACAGAGCAATAGCAAATGGGACTGACACCCCCTCGGGGCTGCCCACATTGGATCTGCACGCTGGGCCAACGCAAGACATTCTGGAAGGTCTCCAACCCCTCCTCCTTTAAGTTTGGAACCCAGTATTTTTGGACAAAGTAAAGGGATTGTATCGGCAGCCTGCAGGCATGTGCCCTGAGCGCCCCACGAGGACTAGCCCCCATGCCTCCCTCTCAGCCTTGCGCTGCTCCACCAGGCATGCACCAAAGTTTGCCAGCACTGCCAGAAAGGCTGAGTCCCCCTGCCTGGGGTTTTATTTAGATGCATTCGAATGTGCACCATTTCCCTTCTAATTTTAGATTCTAATTATCCCATGAAGATTGAGGCAAATATTTGTTCTCCTCTCGGAGTAAGGACACAGTTTTGTGCAGAACTGCTCAAAAAATGGGCAAAACTTAACCAGTTGGATCACATAAAATCAAGATGCTTGAAATAATAACAAAAACAGGTCATGGGGTGTGTGTGTGTGTGTGTGTGTGTGTGTGTGTGTGTGTGTTGAATCCCCCCCCCCCCCAGGGCTCCTCACCTAAGGCCAATTTAAAAAGACAAAGAAAGCAGGTGTAATTTTAATTCTCACAGTTGGGGAAAGTTACTAGAAATAAAGGGGAAAGGCATTCATCAAGTGTCTGCTGCATGCTGGGTGTGGGGCTAGGTATTCACACCCTCTCTGAACTCCAGCTTTCAGGAGCAGAATTAAGCCACTTAATGCTATCTGCTTCAACAGGATTGCTTTCTCTCCATGAATATTCCACCTTCGGCTGGAGAACGTGCTGGTACACTGTTTCCACATGCTAGCTTTGCTCCCCTGCACTCAGGAATCTTATTTCCAGGAATTTCTCCTAAAGAAATCATCAAAGATACCCACAAAAAGATATGTAGTCTGAAGTCCAATATGGAGGTCTTTATTACAGCAAGAAACAAAAAAATAAATGGAAGACTCAAGCCAGACTAAGTTTCCCGTGAAAGGCGAATGGGCAATCAATAAACTTTGACAAGTTTGTCTCCTGGGATGTTAGGAGACCATCAGAGACCATGGTTTCAAGTATACAGAGAGACACAATGCAATGGCATGGCGCATTAATTTAATAAAGTGACAGTCGCTCAGTCATGTCCGACTCTGCAGCCCCATGGACTGTAGCCCGCCAGGCTCCTCTGTCCATGGGACTCTCCAGGCAAGAATACTGGAGTGGGTTACCATGCCCTTCTCCAGGGGATCTTTCCAACCCAGGAATCAAACCTGGGTCTCCTGCATTGCAGGCAAATTCTTTACAATTCTGAGCCACCAGGGAAGCCTAATTTAATAAAGGAGAGACTGAAAGATCACAATACAGTAAAATTATCCTGTGTAAAGTATTTTTACACAAAAAAATGTCTGGAAGGAAACATTAAAAGTAGTCCTAATAGTTATATCTGGATGGTGGTGGGGAGTTTGTGAATGGTTCTTATTTCTTTCACACTATTTTTTTGCTTTCTGAATTTTCAATAATGAGTATTTCTTAAAAAAAAAAAAAAGCCTAAAAAGAAAAACAAAATAAAGGGGCATTAGGCAAACAAGCAAATAACCAAATAGTGAAGGGCCTACGCTGCCGGTCTTGTGGTTAAGACTTCATGCTTCCAGTTCAGGGGGTTGCAGGTTCGATCCCTGGTCAAGGAAATAAGACCCCACATGCTGTGTTGCACAGCCAAAAAATTTTTTTTAATTTTTAAAAAATGGTGAAATAACCCAACACTCATCCAAATCAAGGATGCCAAAGAAAGTAGAATGGGGGTTGGCAAGTTTGTCCAGGTGTCTGAGTCCCCTTTTCTATGTAATTCTGACCTCTTCTTCCCATAGTCTAGTTTGTAGAGAGGCAATCTGCTCTACGTCCAGACTTCAGCAGGACAAGGTCATCCAGGCAACCAGGGAGTCGGTCACAAGGGAAGCTGTCCACATTCTCTGTGAGACTAGAAGAGCCACTCGTCATCAGGTTTCCTAAGTGACAGGACCTGGTTTTCATGGGAAGACTGGGGCTCTGAGAAGCTTAATTGACTTTACACAGACTAACAGAGGAGTAATAAATAAAACAGAACTAGGGCATCATCGCTGTATAATTCACTGTACATAAAGAGACACTGAAAACCACCAAGTCAGAGTTAACTGTTCCCTGAAAATTCTGAGATATCCTTGACAAGATAATTAAATGTTATATACATATGTGCTGGATCCACACATATCCGCAGATGTATTTATCCATCTATCTCTCTACCAAGGGAGAGGAAAACATAGAGACACAGAGAAACAGAGCCAGAGAGGGAGGAAAGGGGTGGAGGTGGGGAGGGAGATGGAAGAGAGGCATAACAATAATACTGTACATTCGGTTATCTGTCCCTACATTGCTGGCCCATTTTTGGTAACTTATAAGCTGAATTCCTGCTCTCCAAAGACACATTCATGGTCCTTTTGCATGACAGGTATATTTTTTAGTATTCTTATAGTTTGTTACATTTGCAACACCCCTGTTCTAAAGTTGTACTGCATTCCTCGAAGAGGCAAGGTGCAAGTTTACAACCGCAAAACCACCACAGCCATCCAGGTGTTCTCCCTAGAAACCAAGCACATGTCCCCTCTTGCTGCCTTCTGTTGGTTTGAGGCACTCATCAGTCTGGCCATTCATATTTTCTGTTTCTTTCCATCATTTGACTTGCCATCTCTACCCCACCTCTGCCTTCAGCAATACTAGGGCAAAAAATATGCAGTTGGGTGTACACTGCATTTTTCTCTTGCTATTTAGTCACTCAGTCATGTCTGACTCTGCAACCCCAAGGACAGCAGTACGCCAGGCTTCCCTGTCCTTCAGTGTCTCCCAGAGTTTGCTTAAACTCATGTCCATTGAGTCAGTGACACCATCCAATCATCTCATCCTCTGTCACCCCCTTCCCCTCCTGCCCTAAGCTTTCCCAGCATCAGGGTCTTTTCCAATATGTCAGCTCTTCACATCAGGTGACCAAAGTATTGAAGCTTCAGCTTCACCATCGGTCCTTCCAATGAATATTCAGGATTGATTTCCTTTAGGATTGACTGGTTTGATCTCCTTGCAGTCCAAGGAACTCTCAAGAGTCTCCTCCAACACCACAGTTTGAAAGCATCAGTTCTTTTAGCTCAGCCTTCTTTATGGTGCAACTCTCACATCCATACATGACTGCTGGAAAAGCCATAGCTTTGACTAATAAATCTCAATTAATTCAAGCTAAATAAAATGTAAAATTCCATTCCATAGGCACTGGCCTCATTTCAGGCATTCAGTAGCCACCAGTGGCCAATGGCTGCCATACTAGAAAGCATAGCACAAATGCAGAGAGCTGCTGCTGCTGATCTATGAGGACACCTCTCAAGTGTTACCAGAAAGGACAAAAGCATGAATGATGTCTCTAGTGCACGGGGCAGCAAACAAGTTCTATGAAGGGCCAGAGAGGCAATATTTTAGACTTTGTGAGCCAGACATCTCCGGGCAACTACTCAACTCTATTGAAGTGTGTAACCAGCCACAGGCCATATGTGGATGAATGAGCATGTCTGTGTGCCAATAAAACTTTATTTACAAACACAGGAGGTGGGCTCCCTGGTCACAGTCTGCCAATGCTTGCTGTAGTCAACATCAGTATTTATCATCATCACTAATAGCCAATATCCTGTTATCCCATGTTGGGTACCACTGGAAATTCTGTAACTACATCTTTAAATTTATGCTTTAATTTGTTTTAATTTGTTCACTGTTTCCCTGGTGGCTCATATGGTAAAGAATCTACAAAGCAGGAGACCTGGGTTCAATCTCTGGGTAAAGAAGATGCCCTGAAGAAGGGAAGGGCTACCCACTCCAGTATTCTTGCCTGGGAAAGTTCCATGGAAAGAGGAGCCTGGTGGGCTACAGTCCATGGGGTTGCAGAGTCAGACACAACTAAGCGACTAACACACACATGATCCAAGTAGATTAAGCCTGCCAGTATCCGCACTGTACAAAGGAGGAAACTGAACCAGACAGGTCTACTAACCAACCCAAGTGGAGGGGCTGAGATCCACACCCAGGTCACCCTGACCCTAAAGGCTGCACTTGAAACAACCCACAGTCCCATGAGAATGAAAGGAAACTTCACCATGGAATTTCTGGCCTCCAGAACACTGAAATACTGCCTTGTATTGCAACCACTTCCATGGGTTTCAAAAAGTCTGAATCCACTCTATGTACTTCACAGGCAATAAAAAGACCAAAAGCTGTGAACGGAATGGCTTTGGGAAAATAAGAATATTAATATTTATACTTTGCAAAGAAATGAGTAAAAATCAGATGTTTCCCAATAACTTTCTACAGCTGAGTGGTTTTGGAGAAAGTATTCTTTGCAAAATTCAAAATGATAATTAAGTTAGGAACCTATTAATTAATCTATTACAAAGTCTTGGTTTTGTAAGAGCCTCCTGTCTCCACATTCTAAATAATTAATTGTGCGATCCATTAACCTCGAACTCTTAAACCACTCAAGGAACCAGAGTCAAAAGCCACAGTGGGTAATAAATAGTGAGCAGGGGTGTCTCATTATTGAAATTAAATATGACATTAGCAACTCCTGAGGATATCCCTTCAGTGACTTACAGAGCCCTCCATAACACACAAGACCAGGCAACATAAAAGTGTCCAAGCAAAGCCCCACATCCATGAAAAAATCCTGAACCCCCAGCATCACTTAAGTCATGGAGGTCAGACAGGTCCTCTCAGGAGCAGAGGCCCGACAGTTGCCTCTTCTCAGGCCCCTATTAACTCCCACAGGCCTCCAAGGACACTTCTTTTTTCAAAACCCTCAGGGATCTCTAGCTAGCCAGGTGCCCCAAAGACTAATGGGGAAGAAGGGTCATGCTCTGGGCATCTCCCTGGGGCTGGGCAGGTGTGCAGGAGAAGGATGGAGAGCATAAAGCAGGGGAAGCAGGAGGGTCTTTGGATTTTGGCCCCAGCACTCCCATTAGTCTTGTGACCTGGACAAAACCACTTCCACCCTCTAAGTGCCTGTGGCAACTGCAGCTCTTGGTTGTAAGTGATGGAACCCCATGTCCAACCAGCAGAAGCATTAAAGGGATTATAAGTGATTCACTGAGACACACAGGGGTGCAGCAGCTTCACTCACAACTAGATCCGGGACTGAAATGAAATTTCTGCCCACAGAAATCAGTTCTCACCCCCTAATGGACTGGTTTGGAAGCCAGTGAACATCGAAACCTCCCCACGGTAGCCTGGGATTTAAACCACTGCCCAGTGTTCTTAATTCTGCCCAAGTGTTTCTTCCTTCGGCTGCAGGGAAGTCTTGGTCTATAGCCACTCCTGAGGGTGTCATTTATCATCACTGTCATCAGGAGCTGGGGTGCTTCCTCCCGACGACTCTCCATCAGTCATGGGCGTCAGGACTCAAATCCGCAGTGGCGGTCCTAACGAGCAGGAGGCTTGTTCAGTGTCACCCACCAGGACTGTTCTGAGGACAACCATGGAACCGGATTTTCTTCTTCTTTTTATGTTTTGAATAACTTACACAGAATCATAAGAGCTAATCTCTGAACCCAGAGAGACAACTGTATTTATTCTGCTCCATTTTCTGACATGAAACAGAAGGTTCCCTTAGACGGTGCCCCTGTGTAGTGTCTGGCAGCAGCCTAGACCCTCAGGATCCACTGGTAACAGACATGTAGCTTTCATGCCCATGGGACTTCTCTTAGCAAAGATTACAGAGGCAGGACATGTGCTCAAAAGGTGAACGTGGAGAACTCATTTCATCACTCATGGCGAATGATAAAGCACAGTAACGTGACCTGGGGAAAAGGAAGCCAGGGAGAGTGACAACAGATCTTTAGGGGTTAATACTAAAGCTTCCCAGGCGGTGCAGTGGTAAGGAATCGGCCTGCCAATGCAGGAGATGCAAGAGGCAAGGGTTCAATCCCTGGGTCAGGAAGATCCCCTGGAGGAGGAAATGGCAACCCACTTAGTATTCTTGTCTGGAAAATTCCATGGACAGAGGAGCCTGGCGGGCTACAGCCCATGGGGTCACAAAGAGTCAGACACAACTAAGCAACTGAGCACTAAAGCAGAGTAACATGATGTAGAAACAGAACCTAGATCCTAAGGACGTTGTTCATTTCTTACAAGATGCTATAACCTTGCTTCTAAGAAGTTAGCTCCAGAGAAGCGACATATGAGTTGCAACATGAAAGTTAACAGACACCAATGACAAGAGCAGCACCTACCGCTTCTGTAGGCTCACCCAGCCAGGCAAGGCCACAAAAGTGAAAGTGGAAGTGAAGTCGCTCAGTCATGTCTGACTCTTTGTGACCCCACGGACTGCAGCTTACCAGCCTCCTCTGTTCACAGGATTTTCCAGGCAAGAATACTGGAGTGGATTGCTATTTCTTTCTCCAGGAGATCTTCCCGACCCAGGGATTGAACTCGGGTCTCCCACATTGTAGGCAGACACTTTACCGTCTGAGCCACCGNCCCCACGGACTGCAGCTTACCAGGCTCCTCTGTTCACGGGATTTTCCAGGCAAGAATACTGGAGTGGATTGCTATTTCTTTCTCCAGGAGATCTTCCCGACCCAGGGATTGAACTCGGGTCTCCCACATTGTAGGCAGACACTTTACCGTCTGAGCCACCGGGGAAGTCGGCAAGGTCACAGGTACTCTGCTAATAAATACTTCCTGTAGGTTAGTGTAACCGCTACTCTCATTTTACAGATGAGGAAACTGAGGAACAGAGAAGTTGATGAACTCGCAGAAGGTTACTCAACTAGTAAGTGGTAGAAGCTGCACTAGAACCTGGGCAGTTTAATCACCACGTCATATCGCCAGCCACAAGAGCCACAGGATGTACTGTAACAGGATTTGTTCAGCTCTTCCTAAGTGCCAAGCCCTACATGCTTTTCCATAGGCTGTCTCATGAAATTATCACAACAAACCTGTGAAGTGAGACCCATGATCAACAGAAACCCAAGACCAGAAAGAGGTTAGGTAACTTGTCCCAGGCAACACAGCTATTTTAGAAGCAGCTCATCGCTGTCCTAGGTGCTGGTCACTGCAGCACAACACAGATGTGCTCTCTTCCTCCCTGGAGCTCACAATCGGAGGGGTAGCAGGGGGAGAGGGAAATGGCAAACAAATAATCTCTAGAAGCATGGACAAATTATGAAAGCAAAAAAAGTATTTAATGGAAGAACAGGATGTTAGGACAGAATGCTCACAGGCTCTGAGAGAAAGAATGGAAGAGAGGGGGCCAGGGACGGAAGCACACCCAGAGTCCAATGAAGAGATGCTCTGAAGATGGAGGTGGGCTGATGGCACGAAAGCTGCAACAAACACAGCTGAGAATCACCCAGGAACAAAGGCTGTACACTTGCCCTCAAAAGCTTACCCTCCACGCCACTGAATGGACAGGACAGTTACTCCCTGCCCCTACTCTCCCTGTATCTGGCCACATTGGGCTGATCCACTGCAGGTGCTCGGGCAGGTGTGTTACCTACCCAGCTGGCCAATGAGCTTCCTCCATCCTCACTCTGCAATCAGTGATTGGTCAAGGCTGGACACAGGAGTGAGGCAAGCTGAATCAGCATCAACCCCAAGCAATTTATTTGCCTTTCTGGAGAACTTGCTTTTTGCTGAGATTGTTGAGCTGGAAGGTTATGAGTATGGAACTGCCAAGAGCCAGCCTATGAAGACAGCCTGCCTGAGAAGGAGTCCAACGTGGGGAAGGGCAGAGAGGAGGGAGGGAGAGAAAGAGATTCCAGTAACATGGCTGAGATCAGGAAACAGGAGGCCAGGCTTATTTCTCACTGTCCCCCCACCTCCCTAGGGTAAGCCAAGTTGAATTGGGATGTTTGTTACTTGCAGCTGAAGGCTGACTGGCTCAGCTTTGAGGGGGACAACATGCTAGGAAGCAGACCCTGGTGGCACAGGCGGTAGCAAGGCTCACAAGTCACTGTTGCCAAGGTGAGGAACCTTTTGTCTGAATCCAAAGGAGAAGGAGGGAGAACAGAGACCTGAGAGGCATCTGGGGTGGGCCTAATAGGAGGGGATGGTTCAAGAAGGTGGGCTGCCATTGCCCTCTGGGATGGGAGGGAGGGCCACTGTGATATTGGGACTGTGTCCCTAAAATTCCATGCAATTCATAAGCTGGAGTCCTAACCACTAGTTTCTAAGAATGTGACCTTATTTGGAGAGAGTGTCTACAGGGGTGATGAGTTAAAATGTACCCATTCAGGTGGGCCTGATACATTACAGCTGACCCTGAGCCACACACGCACAGAGGGAAGGAGATGTGAAGACCCAGGGAGGAGACGGCCGTCTGCATGCTGGCAGGGAGAGGCCTGGAATGAACCATAGCCTCAGAAGGAATCCTCCCTGCCAACACCTGGAGCTGGGTCTTCTGGCCTCCAGAACCAGGGGGGATCCATTTACCTTCCTGAGGCCACCCAGTCTGCAGCTCTTTGTTAGGGCTGTCCCAGGAAACCATGGCAGCCCCTAAGGGGGTGGGGATAGAGGAAAAGCAGCCTCCCCAAGGCCCGGCCTTTCAAATGTGCAGAAGGGGCAGGGGTGCTGAGCCTCCTGAGAACCAAGGAAGTGGGGCCTGGAGGGTCCAGAAGAGGTGGCTCCCCACCCAGGGGCATGGAGGGAGCACAATGTGGATTCAGGAGCCAAGGGGGAAGGGCCCACCAACTGCTGCCTGGGCACCAACACCCCTGACCAAAGGACCAAAGGGCTTTTATCTAAGAGTCAAGTCTCCTCACCTGACCGTGGTGATTTTATAAGTGTAATAGAGTGTCCTGCAACTAACACCAAAAAAGGTGCATGTACAGTCTGGTGACATTCGCTGTGGCCCCTGGTTTAGTAACAGTGCTGTGCCCTGCGTCCACTAGCGTCCTGTGCCAGGTCAGGGGTCACCATCGAGAGAAGCTGGCGGAATTCTAAGTACTACTTTTTTGCAAGTTCCATGTGAGTTTAAAGGCATTTATTTTTTAGAGTATTTATTCAGCTGCGTCAGATCTTAGTTGTGGTACACGGGGTCTTAGCTGCGTTGTGTGGACCTTCCATTGCAGCACGCAGACTCTCTAGCTGTGGTGCATAGATAGACTAAGCTGCTCCTTGGCCTGTGGGGTCTTAGTTTCCTAACTAGGGATGGAACCCACATCCCCTGCATTGTAGGATGGTTCTTAACCACTGGACCACCAGGGAAGTCCCTAGAAGTATTTAAAAATAAAAACAAAGGAAATACACACAAATATAAAAAGTCTCACCTCTTCTCTGTGGCTCCCACTCTCCTTTATCTTATTAACAGCCCATCAGTCTTTCTCAAAGCCAGCCTCTTTTGGGCCCTCTGAATATGAGTTGTGGGGAACCTTCCAGGACACTTTTGCACCCCTGAACAGGGTTGGAGGCCCACTAGGAGCCAGGAGAAAAAGAACAATTCTCTCACACTTTCAGTGCTCAGTGTTTGGGCTCACTGGTGAGAAAACAGTATGGGCTTTCGTCCCAGTGAGAGGAGCCTGCTCAAGTCGCAGCCCCTTGGCCAAGGACTCGTCCAGGCTCTCGGAAGCCCACTGGGAGATGGTGCGGGGCTTGCTCCCTGTGAAATGCCTAATTCTAGCTTCCAGCCATCCTTCGCTCAGGCACAGCATCCCCTGGCCTGTCTCAATGGCAAGCCTTGTCCTGGAGGAGCACAAAGAGGCCCTTGCCTAGGAGCCAAGAGCAGGAAAGTTGCAGCTGAGATGGGGTGTCTCCCCCTGCTCCCCAGTGACTGGCCCCATTCTTCCCCCTGCCCCCCTCG
Organism: Neotragus moschatus; assembly: GCA_006410615.1. Taxonomy (NCBI): domain Eukaryota; kingdom Metazoa; phylum Chordata; class Mammalia; order Artiodactyla; family Bovidae; genus Neotragus; species Neotragus moschatus. Next base: position 1,263,043 of record SJYA01001890.1, read on the forward strand.
CACTGGGGGCCTGGGAGCATGCACAGCTCCAAACTCCTAAGTGCCTCTCCTGGCAAGTGGAGAGTGTAAATAAACCCTTGGGGGAGGAAACAGGAACGACACACCGTCCAGGAAGTGGTCCAGGGAGCTGGAAACTCAGGGTGGGGGAGGGGAGATTTCTCTATCACTGGGGGCATTAAAGCAGGGGCTAGACTCTGTGCAGGAATGCCAAAGAGGGCCTGGAGGTAAGCAAGTGATGCATGGACAAACGGGTACATGATAGATTGACAGATAGGTGATGAACATGAGACAGAAAGACAGCACCTGCTGCTCCCTCGGCCTAGAACGCTACTCTCCAAGGTCGCTACATGACTAATTCTCTCCTTTCCACCTCGTATCTCTACAGATGTCCTTGGTAGAGTCCCTNAGAGGGCCTGGAGGTAAGCAAGTGATGCATGGACAAACGGGTACATGATAGATTGACAGATAGGTGATGAACATGAGACAGAAAGACAGCACCTGCTGCTCCCTCGGCCTAGAACGCTACTCTCCAAGGTCGCTACATGACTAATTCTCTCCTTTCCACCTCGTATCTCTACAGATGTCCTTGGTAGAGTCCCTCTAACCCCTCCCAACCACTCTCCTTCCTCCAGTCTGACTGCAGGCACTGAAAACAACCTGGCATTTCATCACACACCTATTTCTTTCTTAACTACTTCCCCTTGTCCCAGGAGACTATTCACCTTTTGAAGGGAAGGACATCATAGTCCTTACTGTGACCTTCCTAGCCCCCAAAACAATGACAGGCATATGGCATTGGTGTATGCACTGGTGTATACAGTAGGTGCCCAATAAATACTCGTTAATGCCTGGCAACCACAAAGTCCAGGGAGAAAGTTAATACTGACTTCATTTTTAAGCTCCCCAGAGGGAGTTGTGAAGACCACTCCTGGCTCAGAACTCCTGGGTTGAATGCCCTNCATATGGCATTGGTGTATGCACTGGTGTATACAGTAGGTGCCCAATAAATACTCGTTAATGCCTGGCAACCACAAAGTCCAGGGAGAAAGTTAATACTGACTTCATTTTTAAGCTCCCCAGAGGGAGTTGTGAAGACCACTCCTGGCTCAGAACTCCTGGGTTGAATGCCCTTCAAATCCAGCCCAGCCCCGGTGCCCCTAGAGGGGCTAACCAGCCCCAGTATAGAACAAGCCCCAGGATCTCCCAGACCCTGGCTGTCAGGAAAGAAACCTCCACATCCACCACCACAATACAGGGGCACATGGCCACAGATGTAACGGGAACCTGCTCCAAATTCGATGCAGAGTCAGAGCCCGCCAGGCACAGAGAAACCTCATTTAAAACTCAGCACCTGCCCAGCAGCTCGGAACAGGGGATCACTGTGTAACTCAGGGTAAGAAGTGGCTCTGGCCTCTTCACCTGTACTGGTCGGAGTGGGTATCAGTTACCTACGAGAAGTAACAAACCACTCCACTACTCAGTGGCCCTGAATAATAACCATCACATCATCCACTTGCTTGGGCAGGGACCCTCTGCTGGACGTGGTGCCAGCCAAGCTGGAGACACCTGGAAGGCTCCCCTCTAAAGAACCATCAGCTGGGGCACTCAGTTTTCCCCAGCAGGATGATCCAGACTGGTGGCAGGTGAGGGGGCCAAACAGAGGCTGCTGGGCCTCCAAGTCCTGGGTCCAGAAGCCACACTGTGTCATTTTTGCTACACTGTAAGCAAGTGTAATACACGGATGCAAGGGGGCAGGAGACAGTCTCCCCCGCCCCTAATAGGAGGGGTGACAAAGTTACACTGCACAAGGGCAGTGGGGTCGGAGGGAACAATGTGGCCACCTGTAGAAACAAACTGAACAGCGGAGGCACAGAGTGGGCAAGAGACTCGCCTGAGGTCACACAGAGTCAGGATGGGAAGCCCCGCAGTATAACCTTGCAACCTCCCTCTGACCCCCCACCGCGCCCACCATGGAATTCAAGTTCTGAGTCCTACACAAGCCATCAGTGTGCCCAGCAGAGGTCACTCAGCTTCCAGTAGGATAAGCTTGGACTTCTCCAGAGGGCAGCACATGGCTTCCANCACAGAGTCAGGATGGGAAGCCCCGCAGTATAACCTTGCAACCTCCCTCTGACCCCCCACCGCGCCCACTATGGAATTCAAGTTCTGAGTCCTACACAAGCCATCGGTGTGCCCAGCAGAGGTCACTCAGCTTCCAGTAGGATAAGCTTGGACTTCTCCAGAGGGCAGCTCATGGCTTCCAGAAGGGATATGCCTCTCCTGGGGGCACCAGGAATAACCAGAGCCTGGCCAAAGAGAGGACCCTGGCTGCCTGGGTCTTCCCTCCCACCTTCCTTCCTGTGGGACTGGCGCCCGGCACAGCTCATCGGACATCTCTGACTCTTGGAGCTGGAGGGGCTAGAAACATGAGAAGCCCTTCTGTATGTGGTGAGACGGTTAACTACACCAGGTCAAGGTCTCCTAGCAACTGTGGAGAATCACCCTCTGCAGGCAGGTCAAGGTGACCTCCTCGCCAGATCCACTGCCCAGCGTGACCCAGGAGAAGGACAGAGAGTATCATTCCCCCAGGCTGAGCTTTCTGCTCTGAGTTGAATTCATGGACCACGCACCTGGGGGCAGGAAATACAGTTACCTGACACTCAGCTGCAGGTGCTGGGCTGCAGTCAAACACCTCACCTAGCCTCACAACCACCCACATTCTACTAAGGAGGAAAGTGAGGTGCTGTCTGCTAGAGGGACCCGAGTCAGGGTTCCAGACTGACTGCAAGGCCAGCTCCGAGGCCCCAGGCACCACAGCTCCAGCTGCCTGCAGGAGAGACAAAGGCCATGTCACTGACCGTGTCCACGACCGCCTGTGGCTTTGACAAATGAGGATAAGTTACAGCAGGACACACACACGTTGTACACATGCATGCCACGACTCATTCATCCACCCTCCATCCTCCTCCAGCCACTAGCTGAGTTCAGCCCATGACACTCCAGAAGCTCCCTCCTGCCTCCTGGCCTCTGCCCAGCCGTTCCTCTGCCCGGCACACCCTTCCTGCTCATTAGGCCTGGTAGACTCAAACTACCTTTTAGGTCTCAATTTACTGCCCCTGAACACCTTCTCTCAAACAACCCCAGCCTGCCAGCCCCAGAGCAGCCCTCCCCACTTCCCTGAGACTAGCATCTGAGCCCACCCCCAGCTAGACAGCCCACAGGGTGGGCCGCACTTCTGCTCTCTGTGGCCTAACAGAAGGCCCTTGATTTGGTGGGTGGGAAGTGGGGTGGAATCTCACTTGCCATGAGCTGTGGGCATCATCCTGCATCTCCTGGCTCACACTCTCCCTCCAAACGGCACTGGCTCCTGGGCAATGTTAACTGGGCCCTCACAGCCTCCTGCCCGAAGAGCTCAGCAAGTGGGATGCAACAGTCAGCTTTGGCCAGGTCAGGAAAAGGAAACAGAAAAACAAACCAACACGCCAGTGATTAGAATCTCTGTTTCCTATAAGTGAACAGCTGCTCTGTGCTAATATCCTCCTGGAATAAACCGTTATTAGTTAATTTAAAAAACCACACAGAGACCAATTATTAACAAATCTGTAGGCCTATTTTAGCCTGGTGTACTCCTGATACGTTGTCCTCTGAGCTACTGTCCCCTCTGCCTGTCAATCAGCTCCAGGAATTTCCAACAGGGCAAGACCATTTACCCTGCTCATCATGCTTTGCTGTTGCATTTCTGGAGATATTTTCCCCTCAGTTTTACTTTTCCTTATGGGTACATGGGACCAGGAATAAGAAAGGGCTGCTGGGTGTCATTACCACGTTTTTACAATAAAAGCGGTTTCTTGTGCACCTTCTATGAGCAAGACACTCACGCTTTGGCTTTTGGAGCCAAAGACACAAAAGTGGACCAGACCTATCTTTAAAGTAAAAAGATATGTTTTCCAGAAAGAGTTTGAAAAATATTAGAGGAAAGTAATCACATTAAAACGCCAATGCTGTTTTCANTTACCACGTTTTTACAATAAAAGCGGTTTCTTGTGCACCTTCTATGAGCAAGACACTCACGCTTTGGCTTTTGGAGCCAAAGACACAAAAGTGGACCAGACCTATCTTTAAAGTAAAAAGATATGTTTCCCAGAAAGAGTTTGAAAAATATTAGAGGAAAGTAATCACATTAAAACGCCAATGCTGTTTTCAATAAGGGTCTTGAGGAAGAGACAAGTTCCATGAGATTCAAGGGGAAGACAAACAGGGCTTGGCCCCTGTGTCCCTCACCCAGAGTGCCTGCCCAGGAGAATGCAGGCAAGAAGCAGCACTTGGTTTGTTCCATGTGGTATGTTATTAGATGCCCACCCCACCCCACCCCTTATTCACTCTTCCCTCTGAAAGGATGAGATAAATAATAAAATATCCCTAAATCCTGCATTAGTTCCTATTAAGGCAGAGGCTTCTAGTTGCAAAAATTAGGGGAAAAAAGCACAGAAGTTGAAAAATAAGCTGCTGTTGCCTCCACTATCCACATGCCCTCCTTCCTGAGCCCAAAGCCAACCTCAAGGAGCCCGGAGTCAGCTAAGCACATTGCAACCTCATGTCTGTGAGGGTGTGACTCAGCCTTTGACCTTGACCTTTGACTTGGGCCAGTTAAACTAGCCCTGCATTCTGGCTCCCCTGGACCAGCTCCCTAATTGGGAAGATGGGCACAATCCCCCCAGAGGAGCCCCCAGCACACACTAGCAACCCCTGGAACCAGCTCCAGGGCCATGCAGGAGGGAGGGTGGGGGAATCCTACAGAGCTACCTCAATCTCCCAGCAAGAGTGACCTTAGGCCAGAAGGGACCCTTCTTTCAACATCGAGAGGCATCGTGGGAGAGCCTCAGAACCGCACAGAATCAGGGATTTCCGCTGTTACCAACAAACATGTTCAAGGGCCCCCAAGCAGCCTCTGGTGTTAATGTCTCCATAATGACAGGTGGGGATAAACACCAGCTCATCATGACCCAGTCTCCCTGTATTCCAGGCACTCTGCTAAATGCTTTACTGAAACCAACCCGTTGAATCCTCACCACCAAATGTCCATGCAGAGACAATTTACAGTGGGGAAACAAGGCTCAGAGATGTTAGGTAGGACTGTCAAAGTCACGTAGACCCAGGTGACATCAAAAAGTCCATACATCTGCCAGCTCCCCTCAACATCTTGTCTGCTGGCCTCCCGAGGCCAAGGCCCAACATGGGAGAATAGAGGCTGCAGGAAATCCCAGCATGAAATGTGACCAAGCCCCTCCCTTCAACCGGTGGGCTGTATTCCCTCCCCTTGACCTTAAACTGGGCATGTTCCCACTCTAACAGAATCAGGCAGAAGTGAGGACCACAGAGCCTAGGAGGGCCCATGCATACCCCCAGCCAGGAGGCAACACTGCTGGGTCCAAGGAGGATGAGGTGCAGGTGAAGAAGAGCCACCCAGCTGAGCCCAGCCTAGAGAGTCAAGCCTGCCAATCTGCAGACGGCAGAGGAGACAGCACCCACCCTGCAGCACAAAGGTCTGCAGGCTGTCCTTACAGCATCAGAGGACACATTGGATGCCACACAGAAGAGGACAGACCTGGGAGGCCTGGTATTTATTATCTATGTGTCCTGTCATTTCACAAGTCAACACCGTATGAACCATGCCCCCCTAGCCAGAGAGTGAGATTTCAGGACAAGCAATTCTTTACATCACCCCACACACACCCATCATGCCCCCTGCACACAGGGGCATTTCCTACATCAGCAGATAAACAAACAAGAATGGGAGAGTCACAGGTCAAGATGACAATGCACAAGAACACCTCTCACTTCACAGAAACGCACCCCATCTTAGCGATTTCCGCCACACCCGTGTCTCCCCAGTGGATGACCGTAACTACTTCAGTAATATTTGAAGCCCATCTTCTTTTGTTTGCAAATAAATGTGATTTAAAGGAGGACTGCAACCTACCACTCTGTATGGAAGTGCATCCTCATTTACCTGGATGATAACAGGAAAATGAAGAAGGTGGGGGTGGCTGAGGGAACCCTACAGAGCAGTGCCCAGATGGGGACATCCCTGATGCAGGGGAGCTCTGCATAAAAGACCTGCCAGCAAACAAGCCAAGGTCAGCAGTCACTTGCCCCATGTGACTGCAGAAAGGCAGTCACCCTACAATTAACATTGCCAAGACAAAGTTTTCCTGCCAAAGAGAAGCAGAAAGATCATTTTTGGCAGGTCTTCCTGCCTTTATTTAAATCCCCTGAGCTAGTGATTACAGCAAGGCAAAAATTTTCTCTTCACATGGCTATAAACTTCCAAGAAGTAATGGGACCAAAAAATTAACTAATGACAACTCAATAGTAAGAGAATTAAGACCAACGGCAACTTTAACACACTACTGCATTTAAAACAACCGCATAACAATGTGTGATCAATACATTTTTTAAGTCTGTAGCCACAGCTGTACTCTCTTTACTNCCAAGAAGTAATGGGACCAAAAAATTAACTAATGACAACTCAATAGTAAGAGAATTAAGACCAACGGCAACTTTAACACACTACTGCATTTAAAACAACCGCATAACAATGTGTGATCAATACATTTTTTAAGTCTGTAGCCACAGCTGTACTCTCTTTACTCAGATCTTGGCAAATTCATTTTCTGACAGCTGACCAATCGACACCAAAGTCTACTTATCTCCCAGCCACGAGATAAGGTGTGTTGCCAACCGACCCACCCAAATGACTTGCTTTAACACACATGGACACTCACCCCAGCCCATTAAGACAAGACCTGCAGCAACTCTGCCCGTGGCTGGTTCTCTTCCAGCTCCTTGCCTGACCTCCAGTAAACAAATCTTGTCCTGGTGGCCATTCTAGTTAAATGAACTAGGAAAGGGAAGAGTACACCTGTGCCTGTGTGTTTATGTGACTACAGATGTGTATGTATTTGTGGCACAGGTTGCTTGAAACAGAAATGGGATAAACACATGGATCTGCTTCATCTAAAGCACAGGAAGTGAAAGTATTAGTTGCTTAGTCATGTCTGACTCTTCGTGACCCCTTGGACTGTAGCCCGCCAGGCTCCTCTGTCCATGGGGTTCTCCAGGCAAGAATACCAGAGTGGGTAGCCATTCCCTTCTCCATGGGATTTTCCCAACCCAGGGATCGAACCCGAGTCTCCCCCATTGCAGGCAGATTCTTAACCATCTGAGCCACCAGGGAAGCCCAAAGCACAGAAGGCCTTCCTGTAAAAAGATGCATTTTGAAGCCAGTAATGGGTGGGCAGGGCCTAGCGTGACTGGGGCAGAGTGGGAGGGGCTGGTAGGCGGGCGGGGCAGAGTGAGTGGGGCATGCAGAGTGGGAGGGGCGGGTTCGTGGGCGGGACAGAGTGGGTGGGGCATGCAGAATAGGCCAGGCTTGAAACTCACCTAGATTCTAACTCCTCTCCACACAAATGTCCCCAGGGACATCTGGCCCTTTGACCCTACCTCAAGGGTTTGGGGGAAGATTAAATAAAAGGAAGCAAGATGCCCCAGTGTAACACTGAGCTGACAAGCATGTTTCACTTCAGTCACTGAAAATTTACCAGATTATCAGCCAGTTGGAGAAGGGGCTGCAGATCAACCCACAGGCTGTCCCCACCTCTTCATCACAGGGTCCACTGCCTCCCAACTTTATTCCCAGAGGGTGGAATGGTCTCAAGGTGATTAGGAGATGTCTGAGGAGACTGTTGCCCCTTCATAGCTGTGAAACCAATGACAGTGTTTGTTACAGACAGTAGCTCAGTGATCCTCACCCACCTGGAGGAATGGACAATACTGACCACCACGTTACAGATAAGAAATGGAGATTCAGAGAGGCGAAACAACTTGCCCAAGGTCACACAGCTTGTATGTGGCAGAGCCAGATCTGGGACTCCATCCAACTCCAGGCAAAGAATCTCTTTGGATGTCACCGTTTTCTTTGCCAAAGAGACCCATCCAGCCAGAGCCAACCATGGCACATTGTAGGCTCTCTGGAGGAGCTCACTGAATTGAGATAAATTAATCTTGTATGGATAAGATATGACCTCTGCTTGGGTGTCCTCCCCTTAAGGATGTGAGACGGTCAGCTGAGGGTCTCCAGAACACGGGCTCCCAGACCATGTCCATGCTGTCTGTGCTCTGACTTGTCTGTTCAGCCAACAGACAACCACTGGGGAACAGCCACAGGCTGCACAGCCAAGGAACAAGGGATAAGGACCTACCCGTAGGGTCTTCCACTCCAGAGCAGCGTCGACTGAGCCACCCACAAGGACAGAATATTCTAGATCCATGCTATCTAACATGGCAGCTGCCAGCCACACGTAGCAACTGAATGCTTGAGGTGTGACGAGTGTGACCGAGGAAAGGAAATTTTAAGGTTGATTTATTTAATTTAGATGTAAATCGCTGTAAATAGCTAATGACTACATTATTGGAGAGTGCTACCCAGCAGGAGGGACAGAGCATAAGCAAGTGGGTCAAATAAGTGAGATCATTTCAAAGAGTGAAAAGTGAGGAGATGGAAAGTGGCTGAAGTGACCACAAGGGATGGGGTGGGGGCGGGGCATAAATCCTGGACCCTGACTGTGTCTGACCTTCCGCCAAACAGCCACGCCTGGCACCTGGGAAGGTCCCAGGGACAAAGCTGTCCCTTGTCCCTGCCTTCTGTGCCCTGACAGGGAGCAGGGGATGAGGAACAGAAGTTTCAAAAGCTTTCAATCACTTCCTACGAGGAATGTGCAGTTGTTTTCATAACCAGGAAAAATTCTAAGCTTTTAAATTCTGTATTTTTTTTAAGCACCCAGCTTTTATGTTTAATAACCCCAAAGAAGAAGCTGACAAGGTAATTACTGCAGAGTTCTATTGCTAATTAAGCCATGGAGACGCTCTGCAAGGGGCCAGAGGGAGAACCCCAAAACTCAGGACTTCAGAGCAAAAGAGCATTTGAGGAAAGAAGGCCAGAAGAACCAGGCCATGGAGAAAGCAGGTTGAGACCCCTTGTTTCCACCCCACACAGGGCACCCACAAACAGCAAAGGAACGCCAAGCCTAGAGTCTGAGGCGGGCTGTGTCTGTGTGTCTGTCTGCAGCTCAGGACGGGAATGGATGCTCTGAAGGTTTCACCCTCTCTGGGCCATGAGCAGAGGTGAACCTGTCCCTGCAGAGGGGCCTGGCCCCCACCCCCTCCACACTGAGCCTCCAGCCATCTCAAGTTGCCCCTGAGGAGCTTGTCCACAGTGGGCCCATCCAGCCACCTGGACAGCCCCAGGCCTCATTCACTCAGACATTGTGCCTGGTCCCATAGATGCTTACCAAGGCCTCCAGTGAGCAGTTGGTGATGGGCTCCCAGCCTAGTGGGGACGGTCCACTGAGAATAAGACCTAAGTCCCAGGCAATGATGAACATCGTGAACAAGTTGGGACAAGAACTGGGTAGTGTGGGCAGGGCAGCTACTTAATCTCATCAGATGAACAAAGAGGGCCCTCTGAGGAGGTAACATCAGATCAAGACCTGGGAAAGCAGGGAATTGAAGGACGCAGCAGTCTGGGGCTCAAGAGGCAGACAGGCCAGGGCAGTACCCACTGGACACAGACACACACACACACAGAAGTTGTCAGCAGAGACTGAGACAGTGGCTCAGGGAGGACTAGACTCAGTGAGTCCCTGGATCTGGTCCCCTGACCTGTACCATCAGCATGACCTGGTCACTTATTAGAAATGCACTTCACCTGCATCCACCACAGGCTGAACCGGAAACAAAGGGGGTGGGGTGAACAGGTGACTTCCAGGTGACTCTAATCCACAGGAGGGTTTGAGAATGAAATAGCTACATCAGCAGTCCTCCAGGGAGACTTTGCCCCCAGGGGACACCTGGCAAGTCTGAAGACATTTTCGATGGTCACATCCAGGGGCTGGACTGCTACTGTCGTCTTGAGGGCAGAAGCCAGAGATGCTGCTAAACATCTGACAATGCACAGGACACCCCACAGCAGAGAAGGAACCCATTACCAACGTCAGTGGTGCTGAGAAACCCACTTGAGATTGAAAGGTCCCCTACCTGGTTGCACAGAAAAAGACAAGTTGCAAGTCTCCATGGAAACATTCTAAACAGCTGACCCTGGTAACTCTTCATTTAGACTCTGGTCCTGCTCTCCGGAAACCAGAAAGAGAGCTGAGAGTTGGAGGGAAAGGACAGTAAGGGATGCCCTGCAGGGACGGCTGCGTGTTGGGCGGGAGAGGAAGAGAGGGATGAGCAGGGAGCCGAGAGAAGGCAGTGCAGCGAAAACCCAGGAAGGAGGGAGTGGTGGGGAGAAGGGGACCAGAAGAGCAGCAAAGGGATGAAATGAGAGGGTGGCATGAGACTAGATTGGAAGGAGGGCTGCACAGGACAAAGCCACAGTCTGAGAGCTGATAGAATTCCTGAGACTAGGAACTCAGAGGGAGGAAAGGCGATGGAGATGCCAAGTTGCCTTTTTAAAATTTTAAGTTGTGGGGAAAATCTTGACCATACTTGTGGGCACAGAGTGAGGATTTGCAGACAGGAACCCTGGAAAGCTGCCTACAGAATCATGAGTGGAGCAATGATGTGGAAAGAGCATGAGGGTCGGTCCTCAAGGAAAGGCCTTCACCCTTGCCAGGCAGTCCATAGCCATAGATGCAGTCACAGAGAGATTTAACACACTAGTAAGGCCACAAAAAGATGCTCACACTTGCCATCAATCACAGAGCCACAAATGAACACGACGAGACACCCCTTGTTACCCTTCACGAGAGAGAAAACCAGATGGACCACTCCAGGCATCGGGAAGGCTTTAGAGAAAGGATGCACTCAGATTCTGAAGACGTATCATGGGTCCATTTTCCAGGGGGAAGCGATATCAGAAAAATTTTAAATGTGAGCCTCCTGTGACCTAGACACACCCTACAGGAAATTCACATGGGAGCACAAGGAGGCTTTGCCTGGATGACCACTGCTGTATCGCTTGTAATGGGTAAAAAATGGAAACACACATATAGCTCAACTGAGAAAAACATATTCTTCAGGATACTATGCAGTTACTAAGAAAAGGAGATGGAGATACACTTGCCACATGGTGAGACCTCCTCCAAGATCCAGTGTTGAGTAGAAACCCAAACTGGAGAACCTTCCATGTGGTGTGAAACCACTTGTGTTCTCTTAAATGCCTTTTCCCAAGAACCTGTAGATATAAACATGCAGGAAAAGGTGGAGATGCTCCATGGAGCTCATCAGAGAGATAACATCTGGAGAGGGATGGAGAGGGCTGTCACTGCTTACTTTCCTGTGATGTTCTGAGTTTCTGTTATGAGAATACTGATACATTAAAAACGCACTTTGGAGGGGAAAAGGGCAAATGGCATCACGAGCTGTTTTATAAAAACAAAGAAACTGTTGTTTCCAAAGATGGAGGCAGGTGACTACGCACCAGGTCATTCCACAGCCGGCTCACCAGCCTCACTTCAGAGCAGCAGGTGGGCGAATGGGAGAAGTTCTTCAGGGAAAGAGAACTGAAGGCATGGACTCTACAGCCTAGTGAAGAAATGCCTCAGGTGGGTGTGACAACACCACCAGCTTCTCTGGAGGCCAAAGTACCATGCATCAGGAGACGATCCCATCAGGACTGACTGAGAACAGACCATTTTGAACCATTTGAAAATGAATTTTTAAATGGGTTTGCCCAAAGAGAAGCATACACTGCCTCAGAAAGAAGTGAGTTCCCCATCAAAAGAGGTATGCAAGCACACACCAAGCCAACCAAGCAAAGCAGTTGTAGAAAATGCTCCCCTAATCCACCCTTCCCACTTCAAGCTCCCAGGCTGCTTCCGACCTGAAGATTCTCAATCTCTTTCCACCGGAACTCCTGTGTCTAACACAGTTCTTAAATACTTCATTCATTTTTCCTTTTCAGTAAGGTTCTACCCTCACAGAATTCTATACATAGAGACTTTCACCCCAGGTCTCTGCTTTTTGGGTCCCCTTTTGTGCATGTGGACCTGAGGCTAACTTGGCCTTTCATCATCCCACGCCATCACTGCATCACAGACATCCAAGCCCTTTCACCTCTCTCCCAAGTGGACCAGCACAAGTCACCTGCCAAGCCCTGTGTTCCCACCCACGGAGGCATCAACTCACAGACAGCCAAAAAGCTAAATCCTCCATAATTCCCATTTCAAGTTTGCGTCCTCTCACTGCCAGGGAGACAAAAGGAGCTGAGAAGGATTCTCTCGTGACGAGCCACTCAACTTCCATAATTGGAACAATCATGGTTGTACATCTCCGACACAGAGAAAACCAATCCATCATGGAGTGCTGAAGGCTTAATCCCCGATTTCTAATAAAAGGATTAATTAAAGCCTTAAGGGTCTGCTTAGAGCTGCCTCTGCCTGAAACTCCAAGGAAATTAACTTGCCCTCCCAGATACCAAAAACAAAAAGCCAGGGATTTCCTCAGGCTGGTACCTTAGTTTGACCAAATGACACAGTGTCAACAGTCCTAACAAAGAAATCTTACAAGCCTTGTATGGGTTTATTGTTTAAAATTTCAGCTTGGGCCCTGGCGCCCCGAGAGCTGCCTCTAACGGGTCTTTCTTTGCAGTTAAATAGTGAAGCTGCTCTGTGTTCCAGCAAAGTGAAGGAATCTCCCCACAAAGCTGGATCACCCCAGCCGCAGGGGCCCTGTGGAGCTGCACGCCCACCAGTTAAGGTGATCAAGTCCCCATCTGGGTCTGGTGCCTTCAGAGAGAAAGAGTCATCAGAGGAAGGTAAGAGCAACTTATTGTCAAAACAGAACGTGTGAAGGGACCCTGCTTCCCTAGGATACGAATGGAGTCCTGTGGCTCCATACCAAAACACCAGCTTTGATTCTTTTTTTGAACCCTACATTTCAGAAGCTCAGACTTCTCCCTGTGAAGTGAAAATTGCCTTCTGGTGGAGAAAGGTTTTAATGATCACTTTGCTTCCTGCATCTCCATGGTGACAGGCGCACAGCCCACCCCACCTCCCCCCTCCGCTTTATTAGGCCTTTCTTCCTCTCTGGAAAGTAATCAATCAAGCCTTATGGACGCCTTTGTGACCGGATTTATCACCTAAACAATCGACATTGCTGTGGGGGTGGGGGAGTGAACGAAGTCCATATTATTTAATGAAATCGGGCTCAGTCCTGGCGCACGCACGCCCTTCATCTCCCCGTGGCAGCTCCGCCAACACACCTGTCCCGGGAGGCGGGTGGGCGCGCCCAGGTGCGCCAGGCCCCGCCGACTTGGGAGCCCCGCGGAAGCCCCTACGCGGCGTCAGCATCAATCGCTCCCTGCCCGAGAGGGGACGCCCCAGCCAGGCCGCCGGGCCACCGGAGCTGGGGTCCGGGGGAGGGAGCTCGGAGCCGGCACTGGCGGAGGCGGCCACGGTTCTGCCTCTGGTCCCCTAGGTGGTCAGCACCCAAAGGAAGGCAGCCCCTCGGAGAGGACAGCAGAGCCCACCAGTCCTCAAGGAGGGCGGATGCGGAGCGCCTGTCTCTACCAGGAACACTGGTTCCTCCTCGGACAAAGGGGTCTCCGCCGCCTTACGGGGAGCTTGAGCGCCGGAGTCCTGCCGCGGCTACCCAAACGCGGACCGGACGCGGAGCAGCGCCGGAGACGTGCGCCCAGCGCCCTCTGCCCTGGCCTTCCCCGCCTGCCCCGCCGACCCCGCCCGCCCATTACCTGGGTTCTCCCCGGCGTCCGCGGAGGAGGTGGCCGAGGAGTCGGTGAGGACGCTGGGGTCACTCTGAGAGCGGCCCCGCGACACGAGGCAGCTGCTCTCGTCCTCGGACGCGGCCATGGGCCCGGCGGCGCTGGGGCAAGTTGGAGGGAGCCGCGTGCAATCAGAGCATCCAGGCGGCCAAGGTCACTGGCCAGGGGGCTGGAGGGGGCGTTTTTAAAAAAAGGAAAATCAAAAAGGACAGGGAAAGGGAAGGAGCCGGAGGACGAGGCCAGGGCTGGCTTCAGGGCGGTGAGACAATAGCCTGGCGGCGGCAGCCAGGCGCATCCCGGCGCGCGCGGCCTCGCTCCGTTATTTATTCGTGTTTATTCCCATTCTTCAGTCTATATTCCAGGAAAAAAAAAAAGTTGAACCAGGAAATAAAAACTTTTTCTTGTCAGTGTTTATTGCGTGCTTGGGGCAGGGGGTGATGTCCAGGAATTTCTGGGGGCGCTCCCTCCCCCCACCCCACCCCCCACCCCCATCCCATACCCTAACCCTCACCCTAACCCACACCCTAACCCT
>SJYA01001891.1:0-73387 GCA_006410615.1 Neotragus moschatus
GCCTAGAGGGCCACAGTCCACAGGGTTGCAAAGAGTCAGACAGGACTGAAGCAACCCTGTGTGCATAAACGCAAGACTTTTTTTTTTTTTTTTTTCCCCTGTGTTAGCTCTACCACAGTGAGGGTTGAGTGTGAAGGTGGTGCAGCTGCTTGGCTTGCAGGGACCCCGGTGGAGCCAAGTGTTCAGGGACATGGACTGCCTCCGTGGCAGGAGTTATGGCNAGCCTAGAGGGCCACAGTCCACAGGGTTGCAAAGAGTCAGACAGGACTGAAGCAACCCTGTGTGCATAAATGCAAGACTTTTTTTTTTTTTTTTGCCTGTGTTAGCTCTTCCACAGTGAGGGTTGAGTGTGAAGGTGGTGCAGCTGCTTGGCTTGCGGGGACCCCGGTGGAGCCAAGTGTTCAGGGACATGGACTGCCTCCGTGGCAGGAGTTATGCCCCTATCAGAGTCTTTTTTCGAGTCTCTTGTAGCTGGTGATCAGACCTCTTTGGCCAGTCTTTGTCCATAGCTCTGCCCATTCAGCCACTTAGAGGGCTCCCTTGCCTGGGGTCCTTTTTGTTGTTTGGCACATCAGGCACTTAAAGGGGCGCCCTGGGTCCTACTCTGTAGTTCAGTGTCCCAGGGGTTTGATGGGCCAGCCTGTCTGCTGTTCATCTGCCAATGCTGGTGTGTGTGGAGAGAGAGGCCATGGTGATGGCTCCACCCTGTCCACGTGACTCAGAAGTATCGCCTTGCTTCCATGGCTGTCAGGTTTTCTTCCGCAGGCATTGCCCACCACAGTCTCCTCCCTCACATCCCCTCGAACTGTCTGTCCACAGTCAACAGCAGCCCTTTCACTGGGATTGCTCCACGATCCCTAAACTCCAGCTCCCAGCCACTGTCCCAGGAGACCTATGTTCCTGCCCAGCATATATATGGCTGTGTCAAGGACTGTCTGATTCTCATTCCATTTAGGCTGCCACAGATCAGCTGTTTCACTCTCAGCCTTAAATGTTTCTCCTCTGACTCAGACAATTGCCTTGCTGTGGGGATCAGACCCTGCTTCAGTTCCCACACCCAGAAAGGGCTGGTCCAGTCCTACTAACACTCCTGTTTTTCCCCTAGTTCCTTTGTCCTACTGAGTTTTGCATGCTTCTGTGTATTCTTTTCCACTGGTCAGATATGCCTGTCTGCTCTCAGCTGGTGTTCTGCATGCAATTCTGTGTCTGAAGGTGTATTCCTGATGTATCCAAGGAGACAGATGTACTCCACGTCCACCTACTCCTCTGCCATCTTCTTCTCCCATGGTCAGCGTTTTGATGAGTTCTTCATTCATTCATTGATTTACTCAACAAAACTTTATCGAACACTTTTAATAAGATAGTGTTTTGTCAATACATAAAGCAGACAAGAATGAAATGAAAGGAAGAAATGTCTTGAGGTGACAGTCTATTGGAGGGTGAGGATAGTGAATGAAATCACAAGTCTTTAGCTGTTAGAAATGGATCAATGCCCTTTGGGAGATGACTATCCACAGAATCTTGCCTTTCTGACACCTGAGGTGCAGAGGCACTGACTAACCTTCCTGCCATACTAATTCTTATTTGTACAGGGAACAGTCTTGCAACAGAGAAACAGTGGCTCCTTCCAGAGAAATGGAGGGTGTCCTTACTGTCCAGTAATATGAAGAAAACATCTCCATCCAGAGAAAGGGCAGGCATGCTAAGTGCTTAGTGTAGTTGGTCCAGGGCCCCTAGACTTAACCTTTTCCTCCTATAATCCAATCCGTTGCCTTTTTAGATGTCACCTGGTCCCACCACTTCAACCTTTAGAAATAAAGAGTCAAGGATGAACCTTGCTGTGATGAACATTTTCACAATATATATGTACACCAGACCACATGGTAACCTTTAAGACTACACACTGAGACATGTCAACTAGGTCTCAGAAAAGCTGAAAAACAATATTCTTACATTGGCTATGGCATTTGTTGTGGGTGGTAAATATTCTTTCTTTTACCAGCATCCGTGAAACCGGGGCAAGGTGATTTGTAGGCCTGCAAGTCAGGTTAAAATTTTATATTCTTCATGACTTGGAGAGAAAGAAAGCAGAGAAGGGAATGGGTCATGCTGGGAGGTGGGAGGGTTGGGTGCTCTTACAAGAGAACATTCTTGTGTTCTAACCTTTGATCCAGTCATATTGCGTTCTGACTGTTCTAATCTCGAAGTAAACATAGAAATGAAGCATGGGTTGATATAAGTTCAAATCTTATCAATTAAGAAAATATAATTACTGCTGAATTACATTGTTGTATGGCAGCAACCTACACAACACTGTAAAACAATTTTCCTCCAACTTAAAAAAAAATTAATACATTAAAAAAAAAAGAAAATGCTGCATAGTTCTGGGCTGTAGGGAATGAGTGACTGAATTTTACTTAATAGGGGCAGCCTTTGTGTCTTTGACCCTGGAACTGAACAAGAATTGCAAGAGCAGTTTTGCATCAGTTTGCCAAAGCTATGTCTGTGTACATGTGAAAGCAAATCTAGTGTTACCTGGGTGGTGAGTAATGAGCTCTCTTCCTTGGATCCACTAGACGTGTTGTGTACCTTAAATGTGTTGTGTCCACCAGGTCAGGGTTCTCCCCCAAAAAGGAAACTAAAAATGCTTTAGAGATGAGGAACACAGACTTGACTGAAAACAACTTAAAAAGTTTGTGACCAAATAATAAGATCAATGACCCTGAATTTCTGTATATTTGAGGAGTAGTCCTTGATATGTTTCTACTGTGAATGCCAAAATTCAGACATGGAACCTTCCAGATACTGTCTGAGAGAGACTTTCTGTGACCTGATGTGAGATCTTTTCTCCCAGCATGGTCCGAAGTTGTCTTCTAGCCACACACTGTTAGATGATTGTATTAAGACTTTTTTCTTATTTCTGTTTTGTATCAAAAATTGGACATTGAGACCTCGAAGCAGTAACTCTCTCTTTTCCCTCTGTAGCTGGGCTGACCACCATGCAGGTAGCTGGACCTGAATGCACAAAGAACTTGGGACCCTTGGTGTCTTTGTGAAGCTAGTCCCTGAAGATGGGGGTACTCCCAAGTCTTGGCTTTGTATCTAGAATAGAGGATGTTCTTCAGCTACTATTTTGCAAGAAAGATCAATTCCAAGAAGAACGAATAACTGTAATCTCTTCTTATTCATCTGAATTTGTGGATGAAAATCATGAACACTATATTGAGGAGAATTTTCTAGTTATCAGAGCAAGAACAATAGGTTTGGTTGCTCCAGGACATGAAGAAATTGTTCTCGTTGAAGATGGAGTGGACGAGTACCCAGCAGGTGTTGAAATGCACATTACCTAAGAAGAGATCCTTGAATTCTTGCTCGCAAATATGAGCATTTCTTGTACACTATTATCAACCCCTTCTATAATAAAGACGTTTATTGATGTAACACTTTATTCCTGTTGTGATCTGATCACACTTATTCTGTGAAGGCAGGAGGAGAAGGGGATGACAGAGGATAAGATGGCTTGATGAATCACTGACTCTATGGGCATGAGTTTGAGTAAGCTCTGGGAGTTGGTGATGGACAGGGAAGCCTGGTGGTCTGCAGTAGATGGGGTCACAAAGAGTCAGACACAACTGAGCAACTGAACTGAACTGAACTGAATAAGAGCTCCTTGAACACTTCCTTGAGAATCTGAGATTTCTTTTATATTATTATCAGCTCCTTCTATAATAAAGATGCTTAATGGTGTAGCAGTTTATTGCTATTGTGATCTGGTCACACTTATCTTTTGTTTGTGACTGGCTTTCAAGTTTCCTCAAACTCTGAGATCTGGTAAGTGCAAGAAGACAAAGATGAAGAACAGGTGGTGGTTCTGAGACGTGGAGGGGAGGGAACAGAAGCAGGAAGCAGGAACATGACCAAAGCACCTGGGCCACCGTCACATGGAGCTTACCATCATCCTGTCCCCACAGTTACTATGGTTTGGGATGCACTGTGTAGAAAACTGGAGTCGAAGAGAAACAGAAATGCCTACTGGAGGGTGTGGAGAGAATACACGAGTGCTTGGTGTGATGTTATGGGACAGTGTGTTTCCATTCTTGGGTGTCAGCTGTTCACATAAAGACTGTCACAATTTCTACCACATCCATGTCTGCTGGTTGGGAAACACTAGGACTAGTTCAAGGTGTAAATCCAAATGCTCTTAGAAAGTCCTTTGAATTCAGTAGGGAAGAGAAATGGTGGTGGTCATCACAAACTCATAAAGAGTGAAGAAATATAAAAAGTTTACATTTTTCTTCAATAGGTAGGGAAATTCAGAAGGTTAATTATGGAAATAGACAGCAAAGAGATCCAACCAGTCCATGCTAAAGGAAGTTAGTCCTGAATATTCATTAGAATGACTGATGTTGAAGCTGAAACTCCGATACTTTGGCCACCCGATGGGAAGAACTGATTCATCTGAAAACACCCCGAGGCTGGGAAAGATTGAAGGCAGGAGGAGAAGGGGATGACAGAGGACAAGATGGTTAGATGCATCACCGACTCAATGGACGTGAGTTTGAGTAGACTATGGGAGTTGATGATGGACAGGGAAGCCTGGTGTGCTGCAGTCCTTGGGGTCACAAAGAATCGAACACAACTGAGTGACTGAACTGAATTGAACTGAACTGAAAGCGTTAAAGAGTAAAGGTCACCAAGAGAATTGGCAGTTGAGCCAAGCGATTTGAGATAAAGTTTTAGGGTGTTTCCAGGAAGTTCCACTCCATTAAGCTTTATCATAAATGTGATTTGCAGTTTTTTTCCCTTTCTGTGGATTGACTTTTCACAACCTTTGTGTTCAGTTTCCTTCAATGCAAAAACATTTTGAGTTTTGATGAATACTGATTTACCTATTTTTTCTTATGTTGCCTGCGCTTTGGTGACATATCCAAATCTACTGTCATGAAGCTTTCCTTCTAGTTTGTCTTCTAAGGGTTCCATATTTGTGTCTTGTATGTGTAAGTCTTTGATGCATAGTGAGGTTTATGTGTGTGGGGAGTGAGTGTGTTCACAATTGGGCATCTAAAACAAGTGCAAAATACCCACTCTTTGCAGATTTGTGCCATGTCCTGACTGGCCTTCACTAGTTAACTTAGCATGCTTTAGTCCTGGGATTAGTTCAATAGTCAAGCTAAGGGCACTGAGTTCATTTCTGAGTGAGTCAGCATTTTGCCTGGAGGAGGTGTGCCTCTTTGATTGTCCTGAATGTATGGCTGTTTTAAAATGTCCTCTGTTCCCAAAATCCACACCCCAGTTCTACTCAGGGTTTTATATGCTCTAGTCTACATCTCCACCCTTACATCCTTGTCTCTGGCACCACATATCTAGTCTCCTCTGCAACAGTAATGAGCTATTTTGGCTGCTCTTCAGTTTAAGCCTAGGCTCGGATGAGACAGACACCAGTCTTCGGGCAGCCCCAAACAGGTTGGAACATTGCATTAAGGTTTTCGTGATCAGTCTTGTTTGCTGGAGGCAGCTGGGAACAGAGCTGCTACCCATTATAGATCAAGACTTCACTCTTCAAGTCAGGGGAGAGGTAAGTGTGAGGAAAAACACGATAAAATGTCCTTCCTCTCGGCTCTGGAATTTTCCTGATTGAGTGTTCAATGTGTTCCTGTATGTTTTGACTGTTTGACTAATTTCAGAGCTCCTGTGAGGTTTTTCATCTGGTTTCTGATTGATATCTCACATTTATAAGGGAGAATTCAACACTTCCTACTCACCATTTTGCTGACATCACTCCACGTGTTAAATTTTATTTGACTTCACAACACCCCACTGTATCAATGCATCTTGATCTTCCTAACTCTTCCTTTATTCATTCCAATTTAACTTGTGTACAGGTTCTTCATTGATAACTAACCATTGAGCAAGATAGTAAAGTACATGGACTCACTATCATTTCCATTATGCTATCTTTCTAAAAGTTATGTAACTAAGTCCAAGGATTAACCCCTGTAAGGGTCTGTTTGTACACTGCACATAGTATCCAAAGACTATTAATAATTAATCTCCAATAAACACTTTGTCAGAATGTGTGGTTTTCATATTCTCTTCAGGATCTCACCACCGTTCGGTCTGGATAGCAACGTAATTGTGGGAAAAGTAAAAAGGCAAATTTATTTTGCTTTGGTTTTCTTTATTAAGAAATAAGATTTTATAAAGTGTTTATTAATCACTCCCTTAAATTGTGTGATTCTGTGAATGTGTGTATGTATGTATGGTAAAATAGTTAAATTTTTTCAATTGATGTTTGATAAATATTAAGCTTAATATTGGAGAAATGAAAAAGAAATTGTGCGAAAGTTTCTAGTCTAACATATGGTCAAGAATTGTTCAATCTCATCATTATATAATTTAAGATTGCATTGATAAAGAAGCAAACAAGTTAATTGGCTTCAATCCTCTTCTTTTGCCCTGGGATTGTTTCACTTTGCCCCTCCTACAATGTGTCTGCTAACATTGGAGAGTGCAGCTGGGGCGTGACCATCCTGGTATTTAGCAATTGTGAAGGCAGAAGGGAAAAACCAGAGTCTGCTCAGTCAGAGAAATGACAATGGATTCCAAATACCAGAAGAAAGTGAAGCTTAATGATGGCCACTTCATTCCTGTTTTGGGTTATGGAACCTATGCACCTCCAGAGGTAAGAGTAGTGGTTTGGGGTTGAGATAAAAATAGTAAGTGGCTGTAACAGGAGTGGAAGAAAACTTCAGTTGTCAAGCACTGAGCTCCTGTTTGACTCTGGGAGGATCTAGTGATTCCACTAACCAGGCTAGAACCGGGCCCTGTGAAAGGGGAGAGAGCATCCAGTCTCCACTCTGCATCAGGGTCTGAGGCTGTGCTCACCTGCAGATTACTCTGGGTTCCTCTTCAGTTTCTGTCTCTTTCCCAGCTTGGCAGAAGAGGTGAGATTCGTCTGTTGAGAACACTGACTGTCAGCTGTTTGGCTTTGAGGGCAATTGCAATGGTGGGATTTCTTTGTATATTTCATTCCAGAACTCTTCCCTCCTTCCAAATTAGTATTTCACCCAGAGCAGTATTTGAGGTGGAAGGTCCTGAAGATGAGGTGACTGGAATCTAATGAGAGAGAATTAGGGATTCCTGCAGGATATCTGCTCGGTCCAGGCGCCACACAGCAGCTATGCTTTGCTTTGTGATTCTGTTTCTGCTTGGAAACTTTTTCCAGTGGAAACTATAGTATCATCTGAGGGGATAAGCTACAATACTACAGGTCAGGCTTCATACTGTATCCTTGGGTTTTGTAGTGTATTTTTATTAGAGTATAGTTTCCAGTGCTTGGGCATAAGAGAGACTAGGGGACAAGTCTCTAGACTGGAAGCCAGAAACTTTGCTGTCCATCTTGTCTTTAGAGTATGTAGTTGTGACAAGGGACTGCTCTTTAAACTTTGAATCTCACTTTTCTAATTTATAGAATAAAATAAAATTCAGAGACATTTTGCAGATAAAAAACAGGTATTGTTCACTTTGCAAAATGTGATGAGCAGAGGGAAGGGTCCAGCTTAGTACTGAGCTCTCTACATTCCACAAGCGACACGATCGTCAGGAAAACCAGGACTAGACCCAACAGGGGGAACTTGGACCAAGCATCTACCTCCTTGAAACATGAAAGATCCTGGATTGCAGAAACATATTGAAATATTATTCAGCTTGGAAAGGAAAGTTAATTCCACCATTTGCAACCACACAGGTGAACCCTGTAAGCAAAGTGAAATAAGCCAGAAATAGAAAGACAAATACTGCATGTTCTCTTCATAGGTAGAATCTAAAACATTGAACTCATAGAAGCAGAGTGTAGAGGAATGGTGACCAGAAGCTGGGGACAAGGTCGGGAAGTATGGAAAGATGTTGGTCAAAGGTCCAGATCTTTGGTAATGCGATGAATGTTTGGAGACCTGATGTACAGCATGGTGACTATACTTGAAAATAATGGGTTATATTTTGAAATTTTATAAGAGAATATATATTAAGTATCCTCACAAACACTCCCCAAAGTTAGCTATGTGAGATGATGGATCTGTAAACTATCTTGATTGTGTTAATCATTAACAATAGTTGCATGAGAACATCACTATGTACAGATTGAATAGATACAGTTTTTCTTTGGTGTTTTCTCTGTGATATACTGGTAGACATGGATCTTAGAAGCTTTCACCTGGTTTCTTGATGCATTTCAGTTCAGTTTAGTTGCTCAGTCATGTCCAAACTCTTTTTGACCCCATGGACTGCAGCATGCCAGGCTTCCCTGTCCACCACCCATCTCCCAGAGCCTGCTCTAACTCATGTCTGTTGAGTCGGTGATATCATCCAATCATCTCATCCTCTGTCGTTCCCTTCTCTTGCCTTCAATCTTTCCCAGCATCAGGGTCTTTTCCGATTAGTCAGTTCTTCAAGTGGCCAAAAGTTGGAGTTTCAGCTTCAGCATCAGTCCTTCCAATGAATATTCAGGACTGATTTCCTTTAGGATTGATTGGTTTGATCTCCTTGCATTCCAAGGGACCCTCGAGAATCTTCTGCAACACCACAGTTCAAAAGTATCAATTCTTTGGTGCTAAGCTTTCTTTATGGTCCAATTCTCACATCCATATGACACTGGAAAAATCATAGCTTTGACTAGACAGTCTTTTGTTTGCAAAGTAATGTCTCTGTTTTTTAATATACTGTCTAGGTTGTTGGTCCTAGCTTTTCTTCCAAGGAGCAAGCGTCTTTTATGCCTTCATGGCTGCAGTCACCAACTGCAGTGATCTTGGAGCCCAAGAAAATAAAGTCTGTCACTGTTTCAATCGTTTCCTCATCTATTTGTCATAGATGCTTATTGATACCACCTTTAGGTAACAGGATCAGTAGTTTGTTGAATGGTGCTTATTGATACCTCTTTTTTCCTCACATATTTCTACCTGAAATCTAGTACATGTCTCCTCTCACCATGCCCCCCTCAAAGAGAATAATTGTAACTTTCTCATCATTGGTGTGTTCAAATTTTAATTTTAAATTACAGTCGCTTTACATCTTTGCCCCTAGACCAGAGCAGTGTGATTTAATACGGGCTAATGAATCACAGCTTCCTTAGAGGCTCAGATGGTAAAGAATCTGCCTGAAATGTGGGAGACCTGAGTTCAGTCTCTGGGTTGGGAAGATCCCCTGGAGAGGGAACTGGCAACCCACTCCATTATTCTTGCCTGGGAACCCCATGGACGGAGGAGTCTCATGGGATACAGTCCAGTCTTGATGCTTTTATCATACCTTTTGTACCTTTGTTGATTTTGCTTCAGACATCTCACAGTATAAATCCGATCCATGACTACAAGTTTATTCTGAGTCCTTTGGATTCTTCCAGCAAATCACTGAATCAGTGGGCTGGATTCTTCCATCTGATGCCTGTGATCAACCACTGATCACATGGGGTTGAAGGGTTCCTGGGTGCCCATTTAATCACTGACCAGAAACGTTCAGGGAAACTGTCATGGGTCCATCACCATACATACAGAGCTAAACAAAGGCATGAAGAAATGTTGGTTCTTAGTAAGATCAAGGTTGTGTCTTAGTAATCTCTTAATCATGTGGATATTCAACAACTGCTTTTCTTGCTTACATAGGTTCCTAAGAGTGAAGCTCTGGAGGTCACCAAATTTGCTATAGAGGTTGGATTTCGCCATATTGACTGTGCTTATTTGTACCAAAATGAAGAGCAGGTTGGCCAGGCCATTCGAAGCAAGATTGCAGATGGCACTGTGAAGAGAGAAGACATATTCTACACTTCAAAGGTGCTGTGTGTGTTGTGTGTGTGCATGTGTGTGCAAGTGACTGGGGGCAGATGACAATTACATAATGGGAACAGTAGTTTGCTGAACGGTGCTTATTGGTACCCCCCTTTTCACACATATTTGTATCTGATATCTAGTATCCTTCTCCTCTCACTGTGTCCCCTCAAAGAGAATAATTATAACTCTCTCATCATTGGTGTGTTCAAATTTTAATTTTAAATTAAAGTCACTTTACTTCTTTGAACCTAGAGCAGAGCAATGTGGTTTAGTATGGGCTAATGAGTCAGGGCTGCCTAGATGGCTCAGATGGTTAATAATCTGTCTGAATTGTGGGAGACATGAGTTCATTCCCCACATCAGGAAGATCCACTGGAGACAGAAATGGCTACCCATTCCAGTATTCTTGCCTGGGAATCTGATGGACAAACGAGCCTTGTGGTCTACACTCTAGGGGACACAAAGAGTCGGACACAACTGAGTGGCCAAAACTATACTATATTTACTTAATGAATCAGACAACCTGGGAGCAGATTATAGCTTTTCTTATCATCTGGGAGGCTTCTCGAATTTCTCCACATTCTGAATCTCAGTTCTCAGCCCCAAGAGTAAGAGAACATTTGAGAGGCACTTTGCGCATTACACAAAATCTAGCCAAAGTGTCTTGAATTATGTTCTCACACTAATAGGTTCAAAGCACTTTTCCCTACAGTTATGTAAACAAGAGAGTAATTACCTTAGAGAAGATGGATTGTTTGATCAAATTAGACTAAGTTTGTGCTTTTACACTCTATCAAGCATAGTTCAGTTGACGGGCATGGTAATTACTTGATAAAGCTATTTGTATCTTGATTCATTTCATTCCATTGTGAAAGATACACTGATGACAAATTCAACCAAATAATGAAATTTACATGGCTAGGTTGGATAAAGAATGGAACTCAAGAAGAAATGGAATGGCTTTTCCCATGGTCATTTCTTTCTAATAGATAATAAGGCCTAATTATTAAGTGAAAGAAGATAAACACAATTACGTATAGCAGCCATTTCCCACAGCTTCCTTTGTTTAATCTCTGCAGCTTTGGTCCACTTTCCTTCGACCAGAATTGGTCCGACCAGCCTTGGAAAAGTCACTGAAAGATCTTCAACTGGACTATGTTGATCTCTATATTATTCATCTTCCAGTGCCTCTGGTGGTAGGTGATTTGTGTGATCAGCTCTGTTTTATTTCTTGGCTCAGAATGTCATAACTTGCGTGGATGGTTGACAAGACTTTTCTTAGTAAGTTGAAGGATTGATTACACTAGAGTTCAGTTCAGTTCAGTCGCTCAGTCGTGTCCAACCCTTTGCGACCCCATGAATCGCAGCACGCCAGGCCTCCCTGTCCATCACCCGCTCCCGGAGTTCACTCAGACTCACGCCCATCGAGTTGGTGATGCCATCCAGCCATCTCATCGTCTGCCATCTCTGTCTCCTATCTCTCTATCTCCTCCTGCCCCCAAACCCTCCCAGCACCAGAATCTTTTCCAGTGAGTCAACACTTTGCATGAGGTGGCCAAAGGATTGGAGTTTCAGCTTCATTATCAGTCCTACCAATGAACACCCAGGACTGATCTCATTTAGGATGGACTGGTTGGATCTCCTTGTAGTCCAAGGGACTCTCAAGAGTCTTCTACAACACCACAGTTCAAAAACATCAATTCTTCAGTGCTCAGCTTTCTTCACAGTCCAACTCTCACATCCATACATGACCGCTGGAAAAACCATAGCCTTGACTAGATGGGCCTTTGTTGGCAAAGTAATATTTCTGCTTTTCAATATGCTATATAGGTTGGTCATAACTTTCCTTCAAAGGAGTAAGTGTCTTTAATTTCATGGCTGCAATCTCCACCTGGAGTGATTTTGGAGCCTGAGAAAATAAAGTCTGACACTGTTTCCACTGTTTCCCCATCTATCTGCCATGAAGTGATGGGATCCGATGCCATAATCTTAGTTTTCTGAATGTTGAGCTTTAAGCCAACTTTTTCACTCTCCTCTTTCACTCCACTTTGCCTTGGAGTATGCTAGAGTAGTAAATAATCATCTGTGATCATCATTTTGGAGAGGTTCTTTGAATCTCTTACCTGCCTCCA
Source organism: Neotragus moschatus (assembly GCA_006410615.1). Lineage (NCBI taxonomy): Eukaryota > Metazoa > Chordata > Mammalia > Artiodactyla > Bovidae > Neotragus > Neotragus moschatus. The sequence continues at coordinate 11,951 of SJYA01001891.1, forward strand.
AGAGAAATGTGTTAAATAATCTGAGTGTCTCTGCCTCAAAATCTTGAGGAAGTAGAAATAGGCAAGTTCTGTGCATGGTGCTTATTAGGACTCAGAATCTGGGGATCTCACTACAGAGTTTGATGCAGAGTGCTGAGCATTGACACGACCTCACACCTGAACAGAATGAGATCTTCTCATCTCTCACCCTTTCATGTTTTGTGAATTTGATGGTGTCCTTCTGGGTGGTTCTAAACCTCACAGTCTTCTCAGGACTCCAGAGAACTTGCCTCTGCTGTTGCCTGTGTTCATGGTGATGTTTGCAGATTGCACTTAGCCATTAAGAACTGTTTTATGTAGAAGGGAAATTTTCCAGTTGTTTCGGTGGTTAAGACTGTGTGCTTTCAGTGCTGAGTCTGAGTGTTTTGAGGGAGTGGGCTCAATTCCTATTCAGGGAATTAAGATACAGCAAACCCATGGCACAGGCAAAACAAAGTAACAATAACAAACTTTATTATGCAGAACTCGTTTTTAGAATACAGAATTCTGCTCAAGCCATCCTTTGCCAAAGAGTTTATTGGACTAAGTAGATGGCAATTCCTATCTACATAGATTTAAGAATTCCTAATACTTGACAGATGTGCTTCTCTGGTGGCTCAAACGGTAAAGCGTCTGTCTACAATGTGGGAGACCTGGGTTCGATCCCTTGGTTGGGAAGACCCCCTGGACAAGGAAATGGCAATCCACTCCAGTACTATTGTCTGGAAAATCTAATGGACAGAGGAGCCTGGTAGGCTACAGTCCATAGGGTCGCAAAGAGTCGGATACGACTGAGCGATTTCACTTCACTAATACTTGACAGAAATGTCTCTGTTTTTCTATTCCTTATAATGACATCATTCATGGTTTGTTTTATTTTTATCTCAGCATTTTCCATGGGTGGCAGAATGACCTTGATCTGTTCAAGCCTCATTGTCCAGAATATTTGAGAGTATGTCTGCTTCTTCCACATAGCTTATCAACTGAAAGAGAACTTTGCTGGTTCATGTGTATGCCCTGTAGCTATCAGATGTTCAGAGTGAAAAGGAATTCTGATATTTAGTCCAGGTCAAAATTGCAATTTTTATGCCAGCAGTAAGGCATAACTTACTGTCACTCCCTGCACAACAGAGGCATTTTGCAAGAGGAAAGTATAGGGGCAGAAAAAATTTCACTTAAGGCACTGACAGTTTCCAGGAAAATGTAGGAAAATTATATCTATCAAAACATATAGTGCTGGGGTCCAGCCCTGGTGGGTCCAGGGAATTCGAAGCGGGGACGGCGTCGGCGAGGAAAAACTTATTTGTTTAGAGATATAAGATTAGATTAGGAAATAATAGTATAGTGGGAAAATTAAGATGGAGAAAAGAGGCTGAATAACTTGGTTTACGGGGAAAACCAATAAAACCTTGAGACAAGAGGTTTGCACCATTTAGGTTGGGCCACTGGGGCCCACTTGAATCTCTAAGGGTGCCNTGAAACATGAAAATTACCACACATGCACGCCTGTACTTTGGTGACATATCCAAATCTAAAGTCATGAAGCTTTCCCTCTAGTTTTTCTTCTAAGAGTTCCATATTTGTATCTATATGTGAAGGCTTTTGATGCATTTGGTGGTGTGTGCGCGTGTTCATAATTCCGTACTTAAAACAACAGCAAATACCCACTCTTTGCAGATTTGTGCCATGTCACTGACTGGCTTTCACTGGTTAACTTGGCATGTTCCTAGTCCTGGGGTCAGTCCAACAGTTCAGCTAAGGGCAACTCAGTTCATTTCTGAGTCAGCATCTCACCTGGCATACATGTACCTATTTGACTCTCCAGAATATGTGGCTATTTTTGAATGCCCAGTGTCCACTAAATCCACACCCCAGTTTTATTCAGGGTTTTACAAGTTCTAGTCTATGTCTCCACCCTTAGTTCCTTGTCCTTGGCATCTGTGCATATATAGCCCCCTGCAGCTGTAACTGCCATTACTACTTCCCTTGAAGTAAAACACACTCCAGTCTTCAGGCAGCCTGAAAATAGCCCAGAACATTGCATATTTTTTTGTGATTAGTCTGGTTTAAGGGAGGTAACTAAGAGCGGAACTGTCACCCTTTAAAGAGTGCCCTGCACTGCCTGAAGAAGGGTACAGGTGAATAAAACCACAAAGAAATGTCCTTCCACTGTGTTCTGGATTTTTCCTAATTGTGTGTTCACTTTGTTGCTGTAGATTTTTTCCCAAACTTCAAGTTTTTTATTTTGTATTGGGGTATAGCTGATTAACGGTAGTTTCAAGTGAACAGGGAAGAAACTCAGCCATACATATCCATGTATCCATTCTCCCCCAAACTCCCTCCTGTCCAGGCTGCCACATAACATTGAGCAGAGTTCCATGTGCTATACAGTAGGTCCTTATTGGTTATCCATTTTAAGTATTGTTGTAGATTTTTGACTGAGTGTTTTCCAGAGCTCCTGTGAGGTTTCCCATCTGGTTTCTGGTTGCTTTCTTATCTTTCTAAGGGAGGCTTCAATGATTCCTGTCTCACCATTTTGCTACCTTCACTCCATGTGTTAAATTTTATTTGGCTTCACAACATCCCATNGTATTGTTGTAGATTTTTGACTGAGTGTTTTCCAGAGCTCCTGTGAGGTTTCCCATCTGGTTCCTGGTTGCTTTCTTATCTTTCTAAGGGAGGCTTCAATGATTCCTGTCTCACCATTTTGCTACCTTCACTCCATGTGTTAAATTTTATTTGGCTTCACAACATCCCATTGTATCAATGCATCGTGATTTCCATAACTCTTCCTAAATTTGTTATAATTTAACTTGTTTACAGGTTCTTCTGTTATGAATAACCACTGAGCAAGATAGTAAAGTATGTAGTAAGCATCATTTCTGTTATGAAAGATTTCTAAAAGTTACATAATTAAGGTATAAACCCTCCAAGAGTCTGTTTACACACTGGACATGGTATCCAATAGCTATTAATAACTAATCTTCAATAAGGAAATCAAACCAGACAATCCTAAAGGAAATCAACCCTGAATATACATTGGAAAACGCTGATTCTGAAGCTGAAGCTCCAATACTTTGGCTACCTGATACAAAGAGCCGACTCATTGGAAAAGACCCTGATGCTGGGAAAGACTCAGGACAGAAGGAGAAGGGAGCAACAGAGGGTGAGATTTTTGGATGGCATCACTGAATCAATGGACATGAGCTTGAGCAAAGTCCTGGAGATAGTGAAGTACAGAAAAGCCTGGTGTGCTACCATCCATGGGGTCACAAAGAGTTGGACACAACTTAGTGACTGAACAATAACAAAATGTCTAGTGTTTGTGTCCTGTTCAGAATTTCACCAGTCTCAAAATAAAACAAAATAATCTTGCCGATGGGAAAGGTTAAAAAGCAAACTTATTTTCATTTGACATTTTCATGCATTTTTTAGGGATAAGATTTTGAAAACTTCTTATTATAACTCCCTTAAACTGCGTGATTCTGTATGTGTGTGCATTTTTACTGTAACTAAGTTAATTATTTCACCTGATGTTTGATCAGGATTGGGCTTTATAATCAGAAAAATGCAGAAAGATTGCTATGTGGAAGTTTCTAGTCTAACATACAGTCAACACTTGTTCAGCCATTCTCATCATAATATAGCTTAAGATAAAGCTGATTAAAAAAAAAAAGCAAACAGGTTAACTGGCTATGATTCTGTTCTGATTCCATGGATACTGATTTCACCTTGCCCCTCCTACAATATAACTNTTCCACTGCTGTCAAATATGCCTTGGGGCAGCTCAAGGCTCATGATCATGAACATTTGAGAGCCTGTCTTGATCGCCCACATTCCATACCAACCTAAAGAGAAACTTGCTGGTTCATATGACTGCCCTAGGGCCTCTGATGCTCAGAGGGAAAAGAAAGTCCGATTAGCCCAGGTCAAGATTGCAATTTTTATTCTGGAAATAAAGCCATGTAACTTACTGCCATTCCAAGCTCAAAAGAGGCATTTCAAAATAGGCAAGTACAGGGAAGAGACAACATTCACATAAGCCACAATGAGCCCCTTTTAGAACCTAGAAAAATTGTATTATTGCAACATATATTAAGCTATTTCCTGGTGGTTTAGTATCTGCCTGAAATGCAGGAAACCTGGGTTTGACCCCTGAGTTGGGAAGATCTCCTGGAGAAGCAAATGGCAACCCACTTCAGTATTCTTGTCTGGAGAATCCCATGGGCAGAGGAGCCTGGCAGGCTACTGCCCATGGGGTGGCAAAGACTCAGACATGACTGAAGCAACTGTGTGTGTGTGTGCATGCATGCAAAGGAGGTAAAGGAGGGTTAGACAAATTACCCAGAACTTAGAGGGAAGAGGCATGTCCCTAACCTGAAAACGTGACCAGAAATCAGCTCAGGAGAACTGCATACCGAAAAAAAAGACCCTGAAAACATGGAATGGGAAGTCAAAAGAAGAGAAAAATCAGATAAGATGGGTTTAAGAGTTTGTGTGAGGTGTGGACGCCTGCATCTTAATAATTGGTGTCTGCATTTATGAGTCTTCAACAGTACAGCAAATTTGCTAGAGACTGTGAAAGTCATTTATGTTAGATGGGTCATGGTAAAGCCTCATGATGATATTAATAGTAGATGGAATAGCCACTCAGGAACATTTACTCAAACGTAGAGCACACTTTGTGATTTATTCAATCTTGGACTGGTTCTCCCTTTGATGTCCATCAGAAAATTAACTGTTTAGACATACTTTTCTCTATTGGGTTCTGTATTCTCATATTTTCTGTTATATTTTCACTGTTTCATGGTTGGTTGTGGTGGCGGTTTAGTTGCTAAGTTGTGTCCTACTCTTGAAACCCCATGGACTGTAGCCCACCAGGCTCCTCTGTCCATGGGATTTTCCAGGCAAGATACTGGAGTGGTGTGCCATTTCCTTTTCCAGGGGATCATCCCAATCCAGGAATCGAACCCAGGTCTCCTGTACTGCAGGCAGATTCTTTACCAACTAAGCTATGAGGGGTTAGGAAACTTAATATGAGACCCATCCTCATAAAAAAAATTTTAAGCATACAATACTCTTCAATACAATGTAGTGTGGTATAATATTATTAACTCTAGGGAAAAAGTTGTACTGCAGATCCCTAAAATTTATTAATCTTGTATTATTGAGACTTAGCAAATCTTGATATCTCCCTCCTCTAAGCCCCTGGTAACCATCACTCTCCTATTTAACTCTTTCAGTCTGACCAATTAAGATATGTCATATAATGTGTGTTGACATAAAATCATTCTTTTTCTGACAATCTTATTTCATATAATGTAATGTCCTCAAGATACAAGCTAAAATCAGTGAGGAGGAGCATTCTATGAAAAATACAACTTTGTGAATTAAAGAATTGTATATATATATATATGGATATGTATGTTTATATAAAAATAATAAATATTTTCAATTATAAAAGTTAAAAAATAATATTATTTTAGCATTAATTTTTTCCTTAAGTTTTTATTGTGAAAAATTTTCAAATAAAAAGAAAGGGTATTATAAAAAAATCACTATTTTCCCTTTTATATGCAAAATTTTTGCCACATTGCCATATATGTACACATAAGTTTTTGCTGACATAGAACNTATGAAAAATACAACTTTGTGAATTAAAAATTGTATATATATATATATGGATATGTATATTTATACAAAAATAATAAATATTTTCAATTATAAAAGTTAAAAAATAATATTATTTTAGCATTAATTTTTTCCTTAAGTTTTTATTGTGAAAAATTTTCAAATAAAAAGAAAGGGTATTATAAAAAAATCACTATTTTCCCTTTTATATGCAAAATTTTTGCCACATTGCCATATATGTACACATAAGTTTTTGCTGACATAGAATTGATTGTGCTTCACTTGTCACTTTAAGCCATGTTTCTCAAGCCCTTTTAGCCTAGAATGGTCTTTCTATCATTTTCTGTTTGTTTTTTGTTTTTTACAATTGAAGTATAGTTGACTTTGTCAACTGCTTCAGGAGTTGGTGATGGACAGGGAAGCCTGGCATGCTGCAGTCCATGGGGTTGCAAAGAGTCGGACACTACTGAGTGACTGAACTGAACTGATAGCTGACTTGTAATGTTTCAAGGGTACAACAAAGTGATTCAGTTACATATATATATATATGAGACCTGGGTTTGATCCCCCATCAGGAAGATGCCCCTAGAGGAGGAGGGCATGGCAACCCACTCCAGCACTCCAGTATTCTTGGAGAATCCTATGGACAGAGGAGTCTGGTGGACTATAGTCCATAAGGTCACAAAGAGCTGGACACGACTGAGCACAACACAGCACACTTTTTCAGATTCTGTTATATTAAAGGTTATTGCAAGATACTGCGTGTAGTTCCCTCTGCTATACAGTTAGGTCCTTGTTGTTTACCTATTTGATGAATAGCAGTGTGTATCTGTTAATCCTAGTCTCCTAATTTATCCACACCCCAACTCTGGCCTCTTGTCCTGTTTGGGAACTGAGTGTTGGAGTGGAAGCCCTCAGACCTGGTTCAAAGCTGAGTGTGAAGTGGGGGCACTGGGTGCTCCTGCCAGAAAGCATCCATGCATGTCCCTCTCTAAGAACTGTCAGCAGGGCCACTTGCTCTGCGAGGTCACCAGCTGCCCAGCATGCAAAACCCACCAAGTAGACAGCTGGTGCTGCACCTGGCTTCACCTCCACTGTGAGAACACTGGAATGGGCTCAGGTTTCAGCCCATGCAAGCATGCGCGCCCACAAAGCCCACTGCTTTTGCTGGGGCCAGACCCACCTCAGCTGCGGGGACATCCGCCTGCTTAACGGTTCCCAGGCCCCGGGCTCATGAAGCTGCAGGTGTGCATCTGCCCAGATGGTACACTCGCAGGGCTGTGGGGGTGCCGGAGATGGCTCAGGTTTCAGCCCCACCTCTGGGGGCGGCTGCTCCCTGGGGCTTCTGTGCTCACAGGGCTCTTAGCAACAGAGCCCAGCTCCCTAGCTGTNAAAGCTTATTCCTCTGCTGAGCTATATGCTAGAGAAAACAGTGTGTGTGTAATATATACAAGTCACTTACTGTTGAAAATCATAGTATCTTATATTACGATTGAGGCCATCAATTGCTTTCATGTCTTCTGGAGTCAGTTCAAAGTCAAACACCTAGAAGGAAGGAAGAATCACATTAGCCTCTCCTCCAAGGAGCTGGCCGCCCCCGGGGACTGAAGGACTTCCAGCTGGATGGAGACCTGAAGAGGGGACAGGGAAGCCATGTCTGTCCTCAGCTTCCAGGTGAACAAGCCTGGGACCCTCTGCTGAGTTCTCACCTCTTCTTCCTATACCTTCTCCTTTTCTGTCCACCTTAAGCAGATTAGAGTGCATCAGTCCCTTATCTTTCTAAGTGAATTATTTGAGACAGAACATTTAAAAACAAATATCTTATTTCAAAAACAAAGGGGCAGTTGGACAATTCAGACAAAATATCTGCATTTCACCATACATTAAGCTGTTTTTCTTCTTCCCAACACCCCCTAAATATGATATAACTTTGAACTCAATAAGAATTGTAAGGAGGACCCCTCCTTCCGAAAACCTACCCAATAATCCCATATCAAACTTATTCATTATCTACGAGTAAATCTAACCCAAAAGGATTACTTAAAGCCTTTAAGGAAAAAAGTTATGAAATGTGCTTAAAATATTAAAGCACACCTAAATAATTAGAAATTCATCTCACAATCATAGCATGGAAATCTCAATTTTGTAAAGAAATCAGTTTTCTCCAAAGCATTCTAGTGTTTCAATACAACATGAACCTAAGACTTAAACATGTATTCTTTTGTGGGAATTGGGAAAGTGACACTAAATTTACATCAAGGAACAGCTAGTGAAAAGTAGCAAAGATCTCTTTAAGGAAGGAGAATGTACCATTCCAAAAAACAAGACTTATTTTCCACTATAATAAGACAGTACAGAAAACTGAATCGTTAAATAGAAGAGAGGTCAGAAATGTACTTGTGGACACTTGAAATATGACAGAGTTGGCAATGAAAATCTGTAGAAAAATATGGACCTTTAGATTTCTATTTAAATATATATATATATATATATATCTTTTGATATCTTATTAGAAAATCAGAGGGATGGTACGGGGAGGGAGGTGGGACGGGGGCTCAGGTTGGGGAACACGTGTACACCCATGGTGGATTCATGTTGATATATGGCAAAACCAATACAATATGGTAAAGTAATTAGCCTCCGATTAAAATAAATATTTATATTAAAAAAAAAAAGAAAATCAGTTTCAGCTATATTACAGAATCAAGTTTAAATGGAAACAGTTTTTCAGGGGACAATTTCCTGTCTCCTTGACCTGAGCTGTAACCTGCCTTGGACAGTGATATTTGCATTGGACTGGAGAAGGCAATGGCACCCCACTCTGGTACTCTTGCCTGGAAAATCCCATGGATAGAGGAGCTTGGTGGGCTACAGTCCATGGGGTCGCTGGGAGTCGGACATGACTGAGCAACTTCACTTTCACTTTTTACTTTCATGCATTGGAGAAGGAAATGGCAACCCACTCCAGTGTTCTTGCCTGGAGAATCTCAGGGACAGGAGAGCCTGGTGGGCTGCCGTCTATGGGGTTGCACAAAGTCGGACACGACTGAAGTGACTTAGCAGCAACAGCAGCAGCAGCTGTGATATTTCCCAGAAGTGGTGGGTTAGTTCTGAGTCCAGACGTGAAGAGGATTTTCCCCCACTCACTGACTGGGGATCATAGCACTGTGCTGAAATGAAGACCAGGTTAGTTGACCATAGCCTAGCCAAACATATATGAAAAACTAGATGGAAAGGTGTGCAGTCTCCTCTGGCAAGAGCACATCCATCTGCTAAAGCAGAACTACCGAGCTGCTCTGCTGCTGCTGCTGCTGCTGCTAAGTCACTTCAGTCGTGTCCGACTCTGTGCGACCCCATAGACAGCAGCCCACCAGGCTCCCCTGTCCCTGGGATTCTCCAGGCAAGAACACTGGAGTGAATTGCCATTTCCTTCTCCAATGCATGAAAGTGAAAAGTGAAAGTGAAGTCGCTCAGTCGTGTCTGACTCTTAGCAACTCCATGGACTGTAGCCCACCAGGCTCTTCCGTCCATGGTATTTTCCAGGCAAGAGTACTGGAGTGGGGTGCCATTGCCTTCTCTGGAGCTGCTCTGCACTGAACTGCAAATACAGGAGAGCCCAGCCAAGAGGACAACAGCTGAGCTGAGTTCAGGCTGATCGTCAAACTACAGAATCAAGAGAAACATAACTGATCTCTGCATTAAACTGTGAAACTGGGGAGAGTTTCCTGTACAGCTATGGCTAAGAGTACGATATTGGTCTCCTACACACAAATCAAAAGACAACTCAGCAAAAATGGACAGTCTTGCATAAGAACTTTGCAACAGCAAAAACTCATGTAGATTAAATGTATAAAAATGAAGCTACATTACTATTCAGGGAAATGTAAAATAAAATCATGATAATTTAGAGGTTCAAGATCACTGCTATAACTTGTGTGTCCCCCAGATTTATCTGTTGGGAACCTTACCCCACTGTGATGGTGTTAGAAATGAGCCTTTGAAGAGTGATTAATTAGGTTATGATGGTGGGGCCTTCATGAATGATATTTAAACAATATCATATTCATATAAGAGACTTAGAGGGGGCTCTGTTGCCCCATCTACCAAGTTAAGGTACAAGGAGAAGCCTGTGACCGGAGGAGAGACCTCACCTGACCACATGGGCACCCTGATCTCGGATCCACCTCCAGAACTGTGAGACTACAAGTTTCAATTGTTTCTATGCTACACAATCTGTGGTGTTTGTTAGAGCAGCCTAAATGACCTATGGGAATCACATAATTCAACTTTGTCAATTGAGAACAAAGAAAAGGAGATGTCATTTGCACAAGGTGACAGAATAAATGGCTGATGTGACGCTGAAACAAAAATCTCTGTTTTCTGTCCAACCTGAACCCTCTCCAGCCATGCCGCCTCTCCTGTTGCCACATGAGGAGGAGACAATCACCAGGAACACACAACACATTCATGCATGGGGAAGAACTGGTAACTTGTCTTGACTCAAGGAAAGTCTTGAGAGACAAAGAATGACCCTCGTGAAGGATATTCCCTAGGAGCCCTCTGCCCACAGCCCCACTCATCATCACCTGCATGTTCTCTTTGATCCGCTTCTTGTTGAAACTCTTGGCCAAAACCACAACTCCACGTTGTATCTGGTAGCGAAGGGCAACCAGAGCTGGGGTTTGCTTGTGCTTTTGGGCAATGGCACAAAGAACTGGGTCCTCCAAGAGAACAGGGTTGTTTGAGTTCACCCTGAAAGTAAATTCAGAAATGCTGAGGAGCTGAGTCTAGGTACTCAGTTTCTAAGGAGGCTTCTCAAACAGACCAAGTAGGTTCACTCTAGACCAATGCTTCTCAAAGTGTGGTCAGTGGGCCAGCAGCATCAGCATCACCTGGGATCTTGCTAGAAATGCAAATGCAGACAAACTGAATCAGAAACTCAACTGTGGCACCCGGCAGTCTGTATTTACAAAGCTCTCCCAGGCATTTGATGCATACTTGTGAGTACTGCCAATCTTGTAGAATTTTTTTTTTCTGTTTTTACTTCTCAGTGGTTGTTTTTCTTTTATAATCACAACTCTAAAGTAAGTACAAGGGCATGAAAAGAAAATGAGATGGAGAAGACCAGGAAATTTTTAAATTTTTGCTGTTCTCAAGTGTCGATAAAAATCATGTAGTCCAAAGATGAGAACTATTCATTTCATTGTTGTTTGAATTATGAAATACTCCTACAAATAAATGTTTACTAAAATGATTCAACTTGTTATTTTTTGATCACCATAAACCTGGAAGGTACTTAATATTATCCTGACTTTAGACATAAGATAAGGGAAGCTTGAAAAGTTTATTATTCATTAGTAATGTATTCATTAGTTAATAAATAAGTAAATCATGACTTAAGTTTATGTCTTAGTTCTCAACTATGGAATTATATGTAAATTTATTGCAGACTTGCATTTTAACACCTTACAACAAGATACATGAAATGTAAAAATTGGCTGGGTGACAGATGGGAAGACAAAAGAGAAGGGCTTCTCCCATCTCTCTTCTCTTCCCCTGCCAAATGAGAGTTATCTCCAGAGCACTGTTACATTAAGATAAAAGTATTTTTTCAAAAACTGAGTTTTAGAGAATCTCTTTGTTGTCTTCAGTAATGTTCATACCATTCTGATAATAGTTGGGCTCCCAGAGCACCATAAGCAACTAGGACAATATCATGTGACTTGCAGAACTCCAGCAGTTTGCTCTGGTTGAGGTAAGGGTGACATTCCACCTATAGAATGGAAGATAGAAGAGTGTCAGTTTATATGAAAAGACAATATTAATATTACAAAGATTAAAAGTTTAAAACATGCTAAAGAAAAAAACTGTGTCACATCAAATTATAACTTAAAACATCAACCTTAAGTCATGATATTTTTTAAAAAAAGAAATTTTATTACTATCTCCTGAAAAGATTTAAAAAAAGTAATGACATTCTTGAGAAGAAGCAACTCTAGGAACCAGATCTTGGTTGCTGAACACCACTGGACACCACCAGGACACTTGCCTAATTCCAGATCGGGGACAGGAAAAGAGCTGTCAGAATCATGGACATCAAACTGTGCTGGGCAGCAAGAAATTGTGCAAAGACTTATGGACAAATGACTTAAGGACAAAAGAACCACTTTGATGGGGAGCCCACTGGTGACATTTGGGTAGACTTGAGCATCAGAAGGAATCATGAGTGAAAACAAGTACAGCACACAGAGTAAATAAAAATCCCTGAAGCCCTAGTGATGAAAGAGGTGAGAAGAACAAAAATACTTTCCTCCAGGGCTGATGATTATTACAATAAATCCTTTCTCAGAGACTGACAATTAGTGACAAGGAGTTAAGTTTTACCCTGTCTTGTAGGAATAAGTGTGGAGGCTTCCCAGGTAGTGCTAGTTGTAAAGAACCCGCCTGCCAATGTGGGAGATGCAGGTTTGATCCCTGGGTCAGGAAGATCCCCTGCAGGAGGGCGTGGCAATCCACTCCAGTATTCTTGTCTGGAAAATCCCATGGACAGAGGAGCCTGGTGGGCTACCGTTCACAGGGTCGCAAAGAGTTGGACATGACCGAGCACATGCACGTGCATACTAATTAATGTCACAAAACAACGATAAATACGGTGTATCTGTCTAAAGCTTATCTAGATATTCTGGTAACAGAATGCTTTAGTGGTCATTCTAGGGGAAAAGACCTTGAGAAACGTGGCTCAATGTGACATGGGAACCACATAAGATACAGGTCAACAAAGTGTTATAGATCTTTATTTATTAAATATATAATACATAATAAATAAAATTAAATATATGTATATGTTGTAACCTTAACTCTTCTAATATTTGAAATTGTTCATAATAAACAAATATGGGCAAAACTGATGTTAGAATAACATTAATATTTTAATTTCTAAAATTGAAAAAATATATATATAATTGATATATGTATATTTCTTGAATTATGTAAGCTACACTTGGCTTGTGAAGAATTTTGCTATAGGAGATTCTTTATCCTTGACTTCAAGTTGTATATTAGAGACATTATGATACATTTGAAATAGGACCATTTCACCAGGATAAAGATTACATTACATATATATCGCATCTCAGTTATATATGTAGATAGGTGAAACTTAGAATTAAACAGTAGAGAGATGGTCACCAGGGGCTGGAGGAAGGAGGAATCCAGATTTGCTAATCATGGGTGTGAAGTCTCAATTACAAGATGAATAAATTCTAGATCTGCTGAACAACACTGTATAGTAAACAACACTGTATAGTACTGAATACTTAAACAGGTTTTATGAGATTAGATCTCATGTTAAGTTTTCTCACCACAATAAAGTAAAAAATAGAACCAAAAAAGTAAGAGTGCAGAAACAGACAAGTGTGCTTAACCAATTAATTTTATGATGGACATTGATGGGAGAGCCAGTCCAAGACTGAGTAAATGATCAGATGTGCTCCAAGCTAGGTAAATGTTTCTGAGTGAATATCTATAGCTAGTGTCACCATAAGTCTTTGACTTCACCCATCTGACTTGACGGACCTGCATTGTCTCCAGCAAACTTTTCCGTCCTGTGCTCCGTGATGAAGACCAATGAATGCAGAGACACCAAGAGTAAGGGTTCAGGCATCTGGAACCCAAACAAACACTTAACACCTATTTCAGCTGATGGTTCCCTTTGTTATTTACTTCTCATTCTGTGTTTTCATGGTCTTCCTTCCTATACACAGTTTCTTCTGAGGAACTTTCACATCCGATTAGTGATCACCCTTTCAGCTCAGGGAAAGGCCTCCTTCCTCTAAGTACTGGGGGACTGGTCTAAGCCCCTTCACCCCCATTACCTTCCCTCAATTCCTACCACAACTTAGTGGTAAGTCCTTCCTGTATTTTACACCCTGATTTTATCAAAGATACTGTTATGGATTCTATTCACATCAACCAGACAGAGGCTCTGCTCTCTGGAATCTTCTGTCCCCAAATGTCAGATGAACAGGAGGGGAGGACAGACAGACATCAGGCTTCAGGGAAAGAGGGAGGTTCTGAAGAGCAGGAGGGAGAGGAGCCGAGCTGTTCACCTGGTTGCAGACGGGCTTGTACTTGAGCCCCGGCTTGTTCAGGATCCTCTCCAGCTGCTTGTGGTTGAAGTTGGACACCCCGATGGACTTGGTCAGCCCTGCATCCTTACACTTCTCCAGCGCCTGGGAGGGAGGGGTGGTGAGCAGCCACTTGGAATGAGTGATAGATCAAGAATAAATGTTGGAAAAAATCTGTAAGAAGTGTCTCATGTCAATAATTAACATTGATTTTAAGAAAGAAAAAAGGAGAAGAAGGTCATGACACAGGAAGAATTATCATCTCCTCATTAGAAAAATCCCAGAGAAGACATATCACAAGGAAGGAAATAGATGGCTGTCTTCACTATCCCATATTCTCCTCCACTGTTCTTCTTTGTGAACATTTCAGCAATGATTCCTCCCCACAACCCCAGCATCCCAGCCCTTAGATTCATGAACTACTGAGTCTGATGGTCCACATCCCATTCTCACAGGTGGAAGAAATGAAAGAAATTCCCCCTCTCGTGGGTCGTCCTCTGAGCTTTCTTCTCCCCAGACTCACCTCCCATGTGTGACAGAGATCTACCGAGTCAAATATCAGTTTTCCACTTTCATCTTTTGGAACAAGTCTATTCCCTGGCTGGAATAGAAGCAATCATTGTAGCGCTGTTACCAAATGATTTCTCCACATTTAGCTAGGCTGCCAGGCATGTCTAGAACAGGCACTAAACTTCTATGAGATAGGTAAAGCAATATTCTAGAAACCTATATTAGAAAAGTGATTTGCGAATGGAGTTATGAGCAATGTCTTCAGGAGATAGGCTCCCACTAATCTCTTACACCTAATATATGTTTTAATGAATATAATTTTCATGCATTGTAATGGGGACTATCAGTGACTTATGTGAATTTTTTTTCTGCCCCTTATACTTTGATCTTGCAAAATGCCTCTCTTGTGCTGGGAATGGCAGTAAGTTACAAGGCTTTATTTCCAGATTAAAGATTGCAAACTTGATCTGGGCTAGATAATCACACTTCTTTTCCCTCTGAGCATCTGATGCACTAGGACAGGCACATGAACCAGCAAGACTCTGTCTAGGTTGATAGGGAATGTAGAAGATCCAGACAGGCTCTCAAATTTCATGAGTATGAACCTTGAGTTTCCCCAAGGCTATATTTGTCACCAATGGAGCGTGTTCAGTAAAAATAAAGCAAACCAAGAGTAGTGACAGGATAAGGGATTTTTTAAAAGGGTTACGTTTCTGAAGAGTATTGCAAATCCTTAACTCTATCCATGGCTGGGATATGCCATCTACATAGTCAAATAGACTCTTCTGCATAGGGTGGCTTGAGTAGATTTCTGTAACTTAAAATCAAGAGTTCTACGTAATACATTTGTTTTGTTGTTGCTGTTGTTTTGTTTTTGGCTACAGCTTGCCGGATCTTAGTTCCCAGAACAGGATTGAACTCCTTCCCTCAACTTGACTTGCCTCAGCAGTGAAAGCATGGAATTCTAACCACTGGACTGCCAGGAAATTCCCATTGCAGGTTTTTTTAAATTTTCAGTTTTATTTATTTTTTTACTTTACAATATTGTATTAGTTTTGCCATACATTGACATGAATCCGCCATGGGTGTACATGTGCAGTTCTTAATGGCTAAGTGAATTCTATAATCCTCATTGTAAAGTCAGGCAACAGTGTAGGCAATGTCTCTCAAGTCCCTCTAAAGGCTGGGAGGTTTAGACCCACCCAGAGGGAGCACCACCAAAGCTGCTCCTCTTGAAAGAGAAAGGGGGAACAACTCAGACTGTGCAAGTGTGAGGCACTGTCATTGCTCACCACTCTGTACCAAACTGTGTTCATGAAATCCCCAAGAGATTCAGAAGTCATAATCAGAGCTGTGTGCTAAAAATGCCCATTTATATTTTCTCAAGTTTTTGAGCAAAGCATATGAGATTATTGTTGAATGCCCTTCTCTGTGAGGCATGTAACAGAATTAAGGACTCAAGGAAGCTCAGTAAAAAGATGATCGGAAATGATTATTTGGGGGATTATATTCTAGTGTAATCATCTCTTCAACCTACTAAGAAAATCTTAAGTCAACCATCCATCCAAGTTTATAAGCACTCTGAGGCAGGAAAAAAAAATATATGATTGAATACAAAAGCAGATTGCTAACCTTCAGAGACACTGGAGAATGAATAATATAGAGATCGACATAGTCCAGTTGAAGATTTTTCAGTGACTTTTCCAAGGCTGGTCGGACCAACTCTGGTTGAAGGGAGGTGCACCAAAGCTGCAGAGGTTAAAAAAAAGGAAGTTGTGTGAAATGAACATTGTAGCTAATTTTGTCTGTCTCATTTCACTCAATAAGTAGACATTTTCTACTGGATAGAAATGAATGATCACTAAAAAAATGCCCCTTTTCTTCTAGAGTTCAATTTTAAGTCTAACCTACCCATGTAAACTTCATTATTTGAATTTATCATCATTCCACTATTCACAAAAGAATGAAATGAATCAAGATATAAATAACCTTATCAAATAATTACCAAGCCCATCATCTGAATTATGTTTGAAAGAGTGTCAGAGGGCAAACAGTCTAATTTGATCAAACAGTCAATTTTCCCAGATTAATTAGCATTACATAACCTAGGGGACCAAGCAGAAGCAGAAGATATTAAGAAGAGGTGGCAAGAATACACAGAAAACCTGTACAAAAAAGATCTTCATGACCCAGATAATCACGATGGTGTGATCACTCACAGCGAGCTTGACATCCTGGAATGTGAAGTCAAGTGGGCCTTAGAAAGCATCACTACAAGCAAAGCTAGNTGGAAAAATCAGAGCTTTGACTATATGGATGGGCCTTTGCTGACAAAGTGGTGTCTCTGCTTTTTAATCCACTGTCTAATTTTGTTATAGCTTTTCTTCCAAGGAGCAAGCGTCTTCTGATTTTGTGGCTACAGTCATTGTCCACAGTGATTTTGGAGCCCAAGAAAAATCCAAGTGATTTTTGTCACTATTTTCATTTTTCCCCATCTATTTGCCGTGAACTGATGGGACCAGATGCCATAAACTGTTTTTGAATGTTGAGTTTTAAGCCAGATTTTTCATTCTCCTCTTTTACCTTCATCAAGAGGCAAGGCAAAGAAGAATAAAAGAACAGCAAAAAACTAAGGGAAAGAAAACAGAAAATAAGTAATAAAATGGCAATTAGTACGATCCTATCAATAATCACCTTAAAAGCCAATGGAATAAACTATCGGGTCAAAAGATGGACTGGCTGATTGATTGAATAATAATAATAATGATAAAACACAAATCCATCTATATGCTGCTTACAGGAGACTCACTGCAGAGCTATGTGTCTTTAGACACACAGACTGTCAGCAAAGGGATGAAAAAGACATTTCATGAAAATGAAAATGATGAGACAGTGGGGGGTGGCAATACTCATATCAGACAAAATAAAGTCTAAAATACAGTCTATAACAAAGGGCACAGAAGAGTATTACAGAGTGTTGAAGGGGTCAATACAGAAAGAGAATAAAACATTGGGTAATACACATGCACCAGGATGTCGAGGAGTATAATTGATGCTGTTGCTCCATCAGCATGGCATTTCGCCTCAAGTATGTCTGTGACTAAGATCATTTTTATTTTTACCTCTACTCCTTTGCAGACCTCAGCCATGGGCAGTTTTCCACACTTTGGAAAGGGACAGCGGTTATTGTTTTAACTAATTTCTGAGAACCAGAAGATCACAGACTCTTTTTTACTTTGTTTTCTGCAGGACATACAGCTTCTGTGGCAAATAAATGCNATTTTTATTTTTACCTCTACTCCTTTGCAGACCTCAGCCGTGGGCAGTTTTCCACACTTTGGAAAGGGACAGCGGTTATTGTTTTAACTAATTTCTGAGAACCAGAAGATCACAGACTCTTTTTTACTTTGTTTTCTGCAGGACATACAGCTTCTGTGGCAAATAAATGCTGAGGTACAGAAAATGCCATACCTTTTTATTGTTACATACATGTGACAGTAAATCTGGGGTTTGCTGGCTGGTGAGTAATGAATGAGCTCTCTTCCACTGATCCACCAGACCTCTTGTGTACATTAGACATGTCATGTATCCACAAGGTCAGGGTTCTTCCCTGAAAGGGGGAACTAAAGATGTTTTGGAGATGAAGACCACAGTCTTTATTGAAAGCCACTTCAAGAGTTTGTGAGCAAATAATAAGATAAATGACTTGAATTTGTGTATATTAGAATAATAGTCCTTGATATCTGTTTCTACTGTGGATGCCAGAATTCATGTGAAACCTTCCAGGTACTGTCTAAGAGAGACTCTTTGTGGTCTAGAGAATAAGAAAAGGGTCTTCTGATGTGGAGGTCTTTTCTCCCAGCATGGTCCCAAGCTGTCTTCCATTCACAGACTCGTATAGGCCATTATGTTAAAACGTTTTCACTCGTTTCTCTTTTATATCAACAATTAGATGCTGAGACCTCAAAGCAGTAACTCTTTTTCCCCTGGAGCTGAGCTGACCACCATTCAGGCAGCTGGACTTGAATACACAAAGGACTTGGAACAATGGGTATCTCTGTGGAGCTAAATCCCTGATGATGGGGATACTCCCAAGTCTTGGTTCTGTATCTAGAATAGAGTATGTTCTTCAGCTACCCTTTCCATGAAAGATCATGTTTGAAATGAAAAACTGTGCTTCCTTCCCACTCATCTGAATTTGTGGGTGGAAATCATGAACACTATAGTGAGAAGACTTTTCTAGTTCCCAGATCAAGAACAATAGATGTACTTGCTTCAGGACATGAAGACTGTGTGTTTTTTGAAGATGGATTGGATGAACCCTCAGCAGATATTGAAATGCATGTTACCTAAAAAACGCTCCTTGAATGCTTATTTGAGAATCTGAGCATTTCTTATACATTATTATCAACTCCTTCTATAAAAAGATGACGTGTATTGATGTAGCACTTTACTCCTATTGTGATCTGATCACACTTACCCTCTCAATGTTACTGGCCTTCAAGTTCCTTCAAACTCTGAGATCCGGTAGGTGTAAGAATACAAAGATGAAAAAGAACAGGTGGTAGCTCTGAGACATGGAGGGGAGGGAACAGAAGCAGGAACCGTGACCAAAGCCCAGGTGACCAAACACCAGGGCCACCATCACCTGGAGCTTACCATCATCCTGTCCCCACAGTTACTATGGTTTGGGATGCACTGTGTAGAAAACTGAAGTCAAAGAGAAACAGAAGTTGGTATTGGAGGGTGTGGAGAGAACACACTAGAGTGCTTGGGGCAATATTTGTGGAAGGATGTGTTTCCTTTCCTGTGTGTTGGCTGCTCACACAGAGAGGGCAACAGTTTCTACCATGTCCATGTCTGAGTGAGTGAGTGAAGTCGCTCAGTCATGTCCGACTCTTTGCCACCCCATGGACTGTAGCACACCAGGCTCCTCCATCCATGGGATTTTCCAGGCAAGGGTACTAGAGTGGGTTGCCATTTCTTCCTCCAGAGGATCTTCCCAATCCAGGGATAGAACCCAGATCTCCCACATTGCAGGCATACGCTTTACCATCTGAGCCACCAGGGAAGCCTTCTCTGCTGGTTGGGAAACACTAGGACTAGTTCAGGAGAAGGCAATGGCACCCCACTCCAACACACTTGCCTGAAAAATCCCACAGATGGAGGAGACTGGTAGGCTGCAGTCCACGGGGTAGCTAAGAGTCGGACACGACTGAGCGACTTCACTTTCACTTTTCACTTTCATGCATTGGAGAAGGAAATGGCAACCCACTCCAGTGTTCTTGCCTGGAGAATCTCAGGGAAGGCAGAGCCTGGTGGGCTGCCGTCTATGGGGTCGCACAGAGTTGGACACGACTGAAGCGACTTAGCAGCAACAGCAGAAGCAGGACTAGTTCAAGGTGTAAAACCAAGTGCTCTTAGAAAATGATTTGAATTCAGTAGGGAAGAGAAATGATGGTAGCCAAGACAAACTCAGAAAGAGTGAGGAAATAAAAACACTTTACATTTTGCATCACTAGGCAGGGATAATCAAAAGTTTAATTACGGACATATTAAGGATTAAAAAGTAAAGATCACCAAGAGACCTTGGTGAATCAAGCAATTTGAAATAACGTTTTTAGGGTGCTTCCAGGAAGTTCCATGCTATTCAGCTTTATCAGAAATACAATTTGCAAAGATTTTTTCTCCTTTCTGTTGATTGTCTTTTCGGTCTCTTGATAATGTCTTTGATACAAAAGCATTCTGAATTTTGACAAAATTTATTTATCTATTTTTCTGCCTGTGCTTATTATGAAACATCAAATCTAATATCCTGAAGCCTTCCCTCTAGTTTTTCTCCCAGGAGTTTCATACTTGTGTCTTGTATGCTTAGGTCTTTGATGCATTTTGGTGTGTGTATGTGTGTGTGTGGTTTTGTGTGTGATGTAAGTTAATGGTTAACTTCTTTATTTTGAATATAGATATGAAGTTTATTCAGCCATGTTTGTTAAAAAGACTGACTTTTTCCCTTAAACGGTCTTTGCAACCTTGTCGATTATCATATATTATGTTTGTGTTTATTTCTGTATGAATTCTATTTCATTAGTCTTTATATCTGTCTTTATGCCATTACCCACAGTTTTGGTTATAGTAGCTTTGTAGTTAATTATGAAGGCTCAAATTGTGAGAAACCAAATTCTGTTCTCTGTTTTTTCTTTATTTTCTACTTTCCAAGATTTATTTCTTCCTTTTCAAAATTGTTTTGTCTATTCAGGGTCCTTTGTAATTCCAGATGCATTTTAGGGTTAGTTTTTCTACTTCCCCTTCCTCCAAATAATGTTGGCATATATAAAGTTCAGTTGAATGTGTAGATCA
Source organism: Neotragus moschatus (assembly GCA_006410615.1). Lineage (NCBI taxonomy): Eukaryota > Metazoa > Chordata > Mammalia > Artiodactyla > Bovidae > Neotragus > Neotragus moschatus. Next base: position 32,593 of record SJYA01001891.1, read on the forward strand.
CTTTGATTAGTTTTGTCATCTTAATATTAAGTCTTTCATTCATGAAACGTAGTTGCCATCTTTACTTCCTTCAAACAAATTTTGTATTACTAATAATTCTTTTTTTTTTTTTTTTTGGTTATTTCCAAGTGCATTATTTTCTCATTTCCCCGCCCCCCCCCAGTGGAATTGCTTTAAAGTTTGTCTTTTCAGATTGTTCATTTTTGATATATAGAAATGTAACTGACTTTTCTGTTTAATATTGCATTCTACACCTCTGCTAAAATTATTTATTAGCTGTAACAGCTTTTTGTTTTACTGTTATGGTTTTCTACATACATGATCATATCATCTAAGAACAGATAATTTTACTACTTTTGAATGCATATTATTTTTTGTATTTTTAATTACTGTAGCTGAAACTGATGACTGCATGTTTACCATGAGTGGTGAAAATTGGTAAAACTTTTATATTATTGATCTTAACAAAAATGCTTTCAGTCTTTTATCACTGAATCTGATGTTGTGGTTTTTCATGTATAGGCTTCATTATGTTGACAAAGCTTCTTTCTATTTCTGGTTTATTGAANTTTAATTACTGTAGCTGAAACTGATGACTGCATGTTTACCATGAGTGGTGAAAATTGGTAAAACTTTTATATTATTGATCTTAACAAAAATGCTTTCAGTCTTTTATCACTGAATCTGATGTTGTGGTTTTTCATGTATAGGCTTCATTATGTTGACAAAGCTTCTTTCTATTTCTGGTTTATTGAATTTTTTTTATTATAAGAGGATATTGAGTTGTGTCACAGTCTTTTTTCCACATCACTGTTATTACCATGAGATTTTCCCCCTTCTTTTTGTTAATATGGTGTACTCTCTTTACTAAAAATATGTACACAGTTGTTGCCCAGGTAAGAGTTTCATTTGGTCATGATGTATAATTTTTAGTATGCTCCTGAATTAAATTTTCGAGTATTTTATTGAGAATTTTGTAGCAATCATCATCTGAAACATGTCTGTAGTTGATTTTTCTGTAGTATCTTTGTCTGCGATTGGTCTCTGGCTAATGCTGGCCTGATACAATGTGTTGGAAAGTATTTCTTCCTCTTCAATGTTTTTTGGAGGATTTAAGAATGATTGCTGTTATTTCTGTTATAAATGCTCGGCAGAATTTACTAGTGTGGTCATCTGGCCCTGGGCTTCTCTTTCTTGAGAGTCTCCTAATTACTGATTCATCTGCTTGAATAAGTAGGAATAAGTCTACTCAGGCTTTCTGTTCCTTCAGGATTTTGTCTTCATAGACTGTGTGTCTCTAGAAATTTTCCATTTCAACTAGATTATTCAGTGTGTTGGCATACAATTGTTCATAGCATCTCTTTCTATTTCCTCATTGGTCTTCTGTCTAGTTGTTTTATCGATTATTGAAAGTAGATAATAATGTCTTGAACGAGTGCTGTAGTGCTGTCTATTTTTCCCTTCAATTCTATCTATCTTGGCTTCATATATTTTGGAACTCTGATGTTTGGCCCATCTATGTTTGTAATTTCTCTATATTCTTGGTGGATTGACCATTTATCAGTATAGAGTATCCTTCTTTGTCTTGTCTTCCCTGGTGGCTCAGAGGTTAAAGTGTCTGCCTCCAATGCAGGAAACCTGGTTCGATCCCTGGGTGGGGAAGATCCCCTGGAGAAGGAAATGGTAACCCACTCTAGTATTCTTGCCTGGAGAATCCCATGGATGGAGAAGCCTGGTAAGCCAAAGTCCATGGGGTTGCAAAGAGTCGGACATGACTGAGCGACTTCACTTCACTTTCTTTGTCTTGTCACAAATTTTATTTTAAAACCTTTAAATTTTGTCTGTTACACACAGGAGAATTATACAAAGAAAGATCTTCATGGCCCAGATAACCATGATAGTGTGATCCCTCACCTAGAACCAGACAACATGGAATGTGAAGTCAAATGAGCCTTAGGAAGCATCACTATGAACAAAGCTAGTGGAGGTGATGGAATTCCACTTGAGCTATTTCAAATCCTAAAAGATAATGATGTTAAAAGTGCTNAAAAACCCCATAGTAAAAGCAAATATATAGCAAAGGAAGTGCATGCACCACTGAAATAAACTAGTAAAAACTATAGTAAACAGTTAAGGGATAGACTTGAAGATATAAAGTATGACACCCAAAACACAAAACACTTGGAAGTGATGTAGATCTTTCAGTGTGTGTGTGTTAGTCGCTCAGTCGTGGCCGACTCTTTGTGACCCCGTGGACTGCAGCCCACCAGGCTTCTCTGTCCATGAGATTTTCCAGACAAGGATACTGGAGTGGGTTGCCATTTCCTTCTCCAGGGGATCTTCCTGACCCAGGGATCAAACCCGGGTCTCCTGCNGTGATGTAGATCTTTCAGTGTGTGTGTGTTAGTCGCTCAGTCGTGGCCGACTCTTTGTGACCCCGTGGACTGCAGCCCACCAGGCTTCTCTGTCCATGAGATTTTCCAGACAAGGATACTGGAGTGGGTTGCCATTTCCTTCTCCAGGGGATCTTCCTGACCCAGGGATCAAACCCGGGTCTCCTGCCCTGCAGGCAGATTCTTTACCAACTGAGCTACAAGGGAAACCCAGATCTTTCAGAGTGTGCATGAACTTAAATGACATCTGTTTTAAATAGATAGATACAGTTATAAAGGACAGTGTTTTCAACTATCAGTGGTGGGAAAGCTAGATATCCACATGCAAAAATAAGTTGGGAGTTGACCTTATAGAAAAAACAACTCCAAATGCTTCTGAGATCTAGACACACAAAATATAAATACGAAACTCACAGAGGAAAACCTCTGGAAAAAGTTTCTCATCATTGGATGTGGTCACAATTTGGGGGATTTGACAACAAAAGTACAGGCAATAAAAGAAAAAATTATTATTAGTCTTTATCCAAATTCAAAACTATTTTGCACTGAACCAAATTAGCAGAGAGGGGAAAGGCAAACCACAGGATGGAAAAGAATCTTTCAAATCATATTTGTGATAAAGCTGAATAGAATAATATTTTCTGTCAACACTTTACCACACATTGTGTTTGCTCAACTGACAGACATTGCACGATATCCCGTAGTCATGTTTGTTTACTATTTCCATAATATTATTCCTGGTTATGCCTCCCTATTGATACAACATTGGGATTTTTTATAGTTAATCACTTTACTTGAGTTTATCTTGAATACCACCTCTTCTCTCCTAAACTCAGAATGTTTTCTATAGTGTTTGGATTTATGCCTTGAGATAATCCTTGAACTAATCTTTGGCCATCTAGGGTTTGGAGTTGAAGTTCTTGCAGATCTCCTGTGGGTCCCCCTGGGTTCACAGCAGCTGTGGGGCTGTGACCTCGTGGGGTCGTCCCAGGGCTGCAGTGCCCAGTGCTTGGTCTCTCTAGGGAGGACCTCCGAGCCCCTGTCCCCACTCCTCATCTGGGGCCCTCCCAGGGACTCAGTCCTGATTCCTTCTCTTCCCTTTCCACCCAGCTCTGTGTGGACAGTTCTTTACAGCCTTGATGTGGACAAGGCTTCCTGCTAGTGTCGTGTGTTTTCAGGAGATGGGACCCTGATGTGCTTCTTGGGGAGCTGAGCTCAGCATCCTCTTGCCCATCTGGAGCTCCTCCCCAGGACGGTGTGTGACACTCACTATTCACTAAGTGTGGCTCCTGTGACTGTTCAGGAAGAATGGGTGCCGATTTATTTTCTTCCTTTCCTGGACCATGGTTTCCTTTTCCTTTTTTTCTTTCTTTCTCCGTCCTTCCTTCTTTTCTTTCTGTTGTGTGTGTGTGCGCGTTCCTGTGTATGTGTGTGTGTGTGTGTGTATTCCTGGGTGTGTATGCATTCATCGGGTACTTGAAACAACAGGCAACTACTCACTCTTGGTTGATTTCTTCCACATCATGACTGGCCTTCACTAGTTAACTTGGCATGCTCCTTGTCCTGGGATCAGTCCAAAGGAAAGCTAAGGGCTGCTCACTTTACTTCTGTGTCAACATCTTGCCTGGCACATGGGTGGCTGTTTTAGTCCCATGAATATATGGTTGTTTTTGAATGCCCTATGTCCCCCAAATCCACATACCAGTTCTATTCAGGGTTTTACATAGTCTAGTCTAGGTCTCTACCATTAATCTTTTGTCCCTGGTCCCACATATGTATAGTCCCCCTGCAGCTGTAATGAGACACTCCAGCTGCTCTTCAGTTTAAGTTTGTTTAGATAAAGCAGACATTCATCTACAGGCTGTCCCCAAGTAGGTTGGAATATTGCATTAAGGTTTTCTGTGATTACTCTGGTTTGAGGGAGCTGAGCCGCTGCTCTTTGCAGATCAAGACTGCACTGCCCCAGGCAGGAGGAGGGTACAGGTGAGTAAAAACACCACGAAATGTCCTTCCATCCTGTGCTGGATTTTTCATAATTGTGTGTTCACTTTGTTGCCATAGATTTTGCTTGACAGTTTTATAGAGCTCATATGACATTTTTCATCTGGGTTCTGATTGTTTTCTCATGTTTGTAAGGGAAAATTCAATACATCCTAGCCCACCATTTTGCTCACGTCACTCTGTTTAATTTTATATGGTTTCACAACATTTCACTTTATCAGTGCCTCACAATTTCCCTTACTTGTCCCAGAGTTGTTACAATTTAACTTGCTTACAAGTTCTTCTTTCATGGGTAAGGCTGAGCAAAATAGCAAAGTATGTAATATATGTATAATTTACATTAGGATAGCTTTCTAAAAGTTATATAACTAAGTTCAAGGTATAAACCGTCTAAGAATCAGTTTTCACACCGCATATGGTATCCAATAACCAGCCGAAAACCTATGTGGTTTTCGTGTCCCTTTCAGGATTTCACCACCGTCAGGTCTCTAAAGCAAAATAATTTTACTGGTGGTAAAAATAAAAGGCAAATTTATTTTCATTTGAAGTTTTCATTCTTTATGAAGGGGTATGAGTCTGAGTGAACTCCAGGAGTTGGTGATGGACAGGGAGGCCTAGCATGCTGCGATTCATGGGGTCACAAATTGTTGGACACGACTGAGCGACTGAACTGAATTGAAGATTTTTTAAAATGCTTATTAATCACTCCTTTAAATTGTGTGATTCTCTGTATGAATGTATTTGTATTGTAAGATTCAGCTTCATAATTAGAAAAATGAAAAAAAGATTGCTATGTGGAAGTTTCTAGTCTAACATACAGTTAATACTTGTTCAGCCAACCTCATCAGAATGTATCTTAAGATTATACTGATAAAAAAAAAAAACCAAGCAAGTTAACTGGCTTTAATTCTCTTCTTACTCCATGGGAACCAATTTAATCATGCCCCTCCTACAATGTATCTGCTAACACTGGACCGTGCAGCCGGGGCGTTACCTTCCTATTATATATGACCTGTGAAGGCAGAAGAAAAACAATCAGTCTGCTTACTCAGAGGAGCAGCAGGCAATGGAGACCCGATGCCAGAGGGTGAGGCTCAATGATGGCCACTTCATCCCTATCCTGGGATTTGGAACCTATGCACCTGAGGAGGTAAGAGTAGTGGTTTGGGGTTGAGATATAAATAGTAGTGGATATAACATGAGAGGAAGGGGACTTAGGTTGTCAAGCACTGAGTTCCTGTGTGACTCTGGGAGGGTGAGGTGGTTCCACTAACCAGGCTAGAACCATGCCCTGTGAAAGGGAAGAGAGCATCCAGTCTCCACTCTGCATCAGGGTCTGAGGCTGTGCTCACCTGCATATTACTCTGGGTTCCCCTGCAGTTTCTGTCTCTTTCCCAGCTTGGCAGAAGAGGTGAGACTCGACTGTCAAGAACGGTGACTGTCAGCTGCTTTGCTTTGAGGGACATTGTAATTGAGGGGTTTCTCTGTATGTTTTATTAATTCCAGAACCCTTTCCTTCTTACAAAAACACATGACCCAGAGAAGTATTTGAGGTAGAGACCAAGGATCTACATCCTTGAAAAAGGAAAGATTCTAAATCACATAAAAACAAATGAAATATTGTAAAGTAATTAGCCTCCAATTAAAATAAATTTAAATTAAAAAAATGGAATATTATTCAGCCTTATAAAAGAAGTTATCCTTTTGCCATTTGCAGCAGCGTGGAGGAACCTGGAGAATATTAAACTAAGTGAAATAAGCCAGAAGTAGGAAGACAAATACTGCCTGATCTCTTTGTTGGTGGAATCTAACAAAGTGAAACTCAGAAGCAGAGAGTAGGGGAATGGTGACCAGAAACTGAGTACATGCTGGGGAAAATGGCAAGAAAATGGTCAAGGATACAGACCTTCAGTTTAAGATAAGCTGTGAGATGTAATGTAGAGCATGGTAACTATAGTTTTAAAAATGGACTGTATTAATGAGATTTGCTAAGAGACTAGATATTAAGTATTCTCCCCACAGCCAAAAGTTATCCATGTGAGGTGACAGATCTGTTATTAGCTTGATTGTGTTAATCATTAACAATGGATGCTTATATGAGAACATTGGTTTGTACAACTTGAATAGATGCAGATTTTATTTGGTGTATTCTATGTGGCTTCACTGGTAAGACAGAGGTCCCAGAAGCTTTCACCTGGTTTCTTGATGCTTTTCAGCTCAGTTCAGTTGCTCAGTCGTGTCCAACTCTTTGTAAACCCAAGGACTGCAACACGCCTAGCTTCCCTGTCCATCACCAACTCCTGGAGCTTACTCAAACTCATGTCTATCAAGTCAGTGATCCCATCCAACTTTCTCATCCTCTGTTGTCCCCTTCTCCTTCTATCTTCAATCTTTCCCAGCATCAGGGTCTTTTCCAATGAGCCTATTCTTCACATCAGGTGGCCAAAGTATTGGAGTTTCAGCTTCTACATCAGTCCTTCCAGTAAATATTCAGAACTGATTTTCTTTAGGATGGACTGGTTTGATTTCCTTGCAGTCCAAGGGACTCAAGAGTCTTCTCCAACATCACAGTTCAAAAGCATCAATTCTTCTGCACTCAGCTTTCTTTATAGTCCTACTCTCACATCCATACATGACTACTGGAAAAACCAGAGCTTTGAGTAGACAGACCTTGACTTGCAAAGTAATGTCTCTGCTTTTTAATATGCTATGTACATTGGTCATAGCTTTTCTTCCAAGAAGCAAGCTTTTTTTTTTTTTTTAATTTCATGGCTGCAGTCACCATCTCCAGTGATTTTGGAGCCCAAGAAAATAAAATCTCTGACTATTTCCATTGTTTCTTCATCTATTTGCCATGCAGTGATGGGATCGGATGCCATGATCTTAACTTTTTGAATGTTGAGTTTTAAGCCAGCTTTTTCACTCTCCTCTTTCACTTTCATCAAGAGGTTCTTTAGTTCCTTTTCACTTTCTGCCCTAAGGATGGTGTCATCTGCATATCTGAGGTTATTGATATTTCTCCCGGCAATCTTGACTCCAGCTTGTGCTTCTTGCAGGTCAGCATTTTACATGATATATTTTGTATATGTCATATAAGCAGGGTGACAATATACAGCCTTAACATATTCCTTTCTTGATGCTTTTACCAGGTACTTTATACCTTTGTGGATTTTGCTTCAGGCATCTCACAGTATAAATTGTATCCATGACTACAACTTTATGCTAAGTCTTACAATTTTTTCCAGAAAATCACTGAATCCGGAGTTTTTCTTGGGGTCATCTGATACCTGTGATGAACCACTGATCACCTGGGATTGAAGGGTTCCTGGTCGTCCATTTAATCACTGATTAGGAAAGTTCAGGAAAACTGTCATGGGTTCATCACCATCCATGCAGAATGAACCAAAAACACAAAGAAAAGTTGATTATTGGAAAGCTCAAAGCTTGTGGCTCAGCAATTTCTTAATGATGAGGATGTTCAATTCCTACCTTTGTTGCTCATGTAGGTTCCTAAGAGTGAAGCTCTGGAGGTCACCAAATTTGCTATAGAGGCTGGGTTCCGCCACATTGACTGTGCTCATGCATACAGAAATGAAGAGCAGGTTGGCCAGGCCATTCGAAGCAAGATTGCCGATGGCACTGTGAAGAGAGAAGACGTATTCTACACCTCAAAGGTGATTTGTGTGTTGAGTGTGTGCACTTGTGCACAACTAGTTGTATGCAGGTGACAGTTATATAATAGGATCAGTAATTAGGTGAATGTTGTTTACTGATACAGCTTTCTTTCCACACCTATTTATATGTTAAGTGTAGTTTCCTCCTCCCCTGCCCCAAAATAGAAAGTGATACCAACTTTTTCTTCACTGCTCTGTTCAAATTTTAAAGTCACTTTCCTTCTCTGAGCCTAGACCAGAGGAGTGTGATTTAGTATGGTCTAAGGATTCATACAGAAGTGTGAATGGATTATAGGTTTCCTTATCATCTGGTTGAGTTTCTTAAATTTCTTCACATTCTGAATTTCAGTTCTCAACTCTAAGAGTAAGAGAGAACATTAGGAGAGGCATTTTGTATATTCCACAAGATCTAGCCAAAGTGTCTTGAATTATGTTCTGGGCATGGGGATGATCCAGGGAGATGGTGTGGGGTGGGAGGGGGCAGGGGGCTCGGGATTGGGAGCTCATATATACTCGTGGCTGATTCATGTCAGTGTATGGCAAAATGAATACATTATTGTAAAGCAAAACAAACTAAAAAAATAAATTTAAAAAAATACTTTTTTTTTCTACAGTTATGTAAACAAAATGTTAATTAATTCTGAGAGGACTGATTGATTGAATTAGACTAAGTTTGTGCTTTTACACTCTATTAAACACAATTCAGATGATAGGCATGGTAATTATTTTATAATGTTATTTATCTTGATTAATTTTATTCTATTATGAATGATGTACTGATGATAAATTCAGTCAAATAATAAAGTTTGCATGGGTAGGTTAGATAAAAAAATGGAACTCAAGAAAAAAAAGGAACATTTTTCCCAGTGGTCATCCATTTCTAAGCAATAAAAATGTTTTATCATTAAATGAAACAAGACAAACAAAACGACCTACTGCCTTCACTTAACAGGACTTCTATTATTTAACCTCTGCAGCTTTGGTCCACATCGCTTCAACCAGAGTTGGTCCAATCAGCCTTGGAAAAGTCACTGAAAAGCCTTCAACTGGACTATGTTGATCTCTATCTTATTCATACTCCAGTGCCTCTGAAGGTTGGCAATTTGTGTGATCATCTCTATCTTATTTCATATGTCACAATGTCTATCAGCTTCCATGGATGGTTGGCTTAAGATTTTTCATAGTGCTTTTTTTCATAATACTTAAGTACTTAAGATTTTTCATAGTACTTAAGTATTTTTCATAGTACAGTGTAGGATGTACTCTACACTGAGGAAAGTTGAGTTGCAGTATTCTTAGAAATGGGTCCATTTTTCTATCTCTTATCATGGCATTACACTTGGTTTGCTTTATTTTCACTGAACATTTTTGATCAGTGGCAAATATGGCCTTGGGGGCCTCAAGGCTCATGGTCATGAACATTTGAGAGCATGTCTAGATCTTCTACATTCCGTATCAACCTGAGAGTCTTGCTGGTTCATATGCCTGCCCTAGGGCACTTGATGCTCAAAGGGAAAAGGAAGTCTGATATTTAGCCCAGGTCAAGTTTGCAATTTTAATGCCAGAAGTAAGGCATAACTTACAGTCACTCCCAGCACAATGGAGGTATCTTGCAAGAGGAAAGTAAAAGAGGCAGAAAAATATTCAAATAAGTCATTGACAGTCCCCATTAGAATGTGGGAAAATTGTATTTATCAAAACGTTAAGTGTAAGAGATTAGTGGAAAATTGCCTTCTAAACACATTGCTCAAAATTCCATTTATGAAGCACTTTGCAAACATTAGTATCTAGAATGCTGTAAACCTACCTCATAAAAGTTTGATGCCTGGTCCTAGATGTGCCTGGCTCTTTGGCTAAGTGTGGGGAAATTGTTTTGTAACATCTCTAAAATGACTACTTCTATTCCAGCCAGGGGAGGAAATTTTGCCAACAGATGAAGATGGAAAACTAATACTTGACTCAGTGGATCTCCGTCACACATGGGAAGTGAGTCTAGGGGAGAGAGAACCAGGGGAGGAGCCAGGAGATAGGGAACCTCTTTCATTTCTTCCACCTGTGAGAATGGGCTGTGGACCATCAGACTCAGCAGTTCATGAATCTAAGGGCTGGGATGCTGGGGTTGTAGAGAGGAAACGTTTGCTGAAATGTTCACAGAGAAGAACAGTAGAGAAGAATTTGGGATGGTAGCATAAGCATCTATATTTTTCCATGTATTATATATTCTCCAGGGTTTTTCTAACTGTAATTCTTCCTGTGTCATGAACTTCTTCCACTTTTTTCTCCCTTATAATCAATGCTAATTTTTGACAAGAGACACTTTTAACATTTTTTTTTCAGCCATTAATCTTGTTTTATTGCCCATTTCAAGTGACGGTTCATGACTGTTCACCACCCCTCCCTCCCAGGCCCTGGAGAAGTGTAAGGATGCAGGGCTGACCAAGTCCATCGGGGTGTCCAACTTCAACCACAAGCAGCTGGAGAGGATCCTGAACAAGCCGGGGCTCAAGTACAAGCCCGTCTGCAACCAGGTGAGCAGCTCGGCTCCTCTCCCTTCTGCTCTTAAGAGCTTCCTTCTTGCACTGGAGCCTGATGTCTGTCTGGCCTTCCCTCCTGTTCATCTGACCTTTGTGGATAGAAGATTCTAGAGAGCAGAGCCTCTGTATGGACAGTGAGAATAGAATCCATAACAGTATCTCTGACTGATAAAGTCTGCGTGGAAAAGGCGGGGAGGGCTTCCTGCTAAATTGTGCGTAGAAACTGAGGGAAGTGAAAGGGGGTTAGAATCAACACCCAGAACTTANCCTTTGTGGATAGAAGATTCTAGAGAGCAGAGACTCTGTATGGACAGTGAGAATAGAATCCATAACAGTATCTCTGACTGATAAAGTCTGCGTGGAAAAGGCGGGGAGGGCTTCCTGCTAAATTGTGCGTAGAAACTGAGGGAAGTGAAAGGGGGTTAGAATCAACACCCAGAACTTAGAGGAAGAGGTTTTCCCCCTGAGCTTAAAGTATGACCAGAAATCAGATGTCAAAGTGTCTTGGAGGGAGCTATGTACATTAAGGAAACATGGAACAGGAAGTAGACAAAGAGAAAAATCAGCTGAGAAGGGTGTTAAGAGTTTGTGTGGAGTCTGAATGCCTGAATCCTTTGTCTTGGTTTCTCTGTATTTAGGGGTCTTCAGCAAAGTTTGCTGGAGGCTATGAAAGTTCATCGTTCAGTTCAGTCACTCAGTCGTGTCCGACTCTTTGCGACTCCATAAATTGCAGCACGCCAGGCCTCCCTGTCCATCACCAAATCCCAGAATTCACTCAGACTCTTGTCCATCAAGTCAGTGATGCCATCCAGCCATCTCATCCTCTGTCGTCCCCTTCTCCTCCTGCCCCCAATCCCTCCCAGCAACAAAGTTCCAGTGAGTCAACTCCTTGCACGAGGTGACCAATGTACTGGGGTTTCAGCTTCAGCATCATTCCCTCCAAAGAAATCCCAGGGCTGATCTCCTTTAGAATGGACTGGTTGGATCTCTTTGCAGCCCAAGGGACTCTCAAGAGTCTTTGCCAACACCACAGTTCAAAAGCATCAATTCTTCGGTGCTCAGCTTTCTTCACAGTCCAACTCTCACATCCGTACATGACCACAGGAAAAACCATAGCCTTGACTAGATGGACCTTTGTTGGCAAAGTAATGCCTCTGCTTTTCAATATGCTATCTAGGTTGCTCATAACTTACCACTGATGAAATATTCATTCAGGAATATTTACTCAATCGTAGAGCACACCTTGTGATTTACTCAAGCTTGGCCTGGTTCTCCCATCAATGACCATCACATAATTAACTGATTAAACTCACTTTTCTATGTCTGTTTCTGTTCTGGTACTTTTTTTTGTTCTAATTTTTACCTTATTGTGGTAAAAGAAGACCATGAGACCTAACCTCATAGCAAATTTCNTGCTCATAACTTACCACTGATGAAATATTCATTCAGGAATATTTACTCAATCGTAGAGCACACCTTGTGATTTACTCAAGCTTGGCCTGGTTCTCCCATCAATGTCCATCACATAATTAACTGATTAAACTCACTTTTCTATGTCTGTTTCTGTTCTGGTACTTTTTTTTGTTCTAATTTTTACCTTATTGTGGTAAAAGAAGACCATGAGACCTAACCTCATAGCAAATTTCAAAGTATTTATATAATACAATACAGTGTTGTTTATTATAGGGACAGTGTTGGAAACAGATCTAAAATTCATTCATCTTGTATAATTGAGACTTCACATCATGCTTATCAAGTCCAGATTCCCCCCTCCTCCCAGCCCCTGGTGACCATCTCTCTGCTGTTTAATTCTAAAGTTTGACAGATCTAGATATGCCATATAACTGAAATGTGATACATATGTCCTGTAATCTTCACCCTTGTGCAACAGTCTTATTTTGTATATACCTTAATATCTTTAAGTTACAAGTTAGAGTCAAAGAAAAAGAATCTTATATGGAAAGTGTAGGTTACACAATTCAAGACAAGAAATATGTATACATATGTATGTATATATATATATATATTAGTAATAAAAGTTAAGAAATTAATGTGATTCTGGTATCAGTTTTACTTCCAGGTTTTTATTGTGAAAAATTTCAGATATTAGAACAGTTAAGGATACAATAGTATGTGTGTGTGTGTATATATATATATTTAATTCTATGAATTTATATAANAGACGTGAGTTTGGGTAAACTCCAGGAGTTGGTGATGGACATGGAGGAATGGCGTGCAGCAGTCCATGGGGTCTCAAAGAGTCAGACACGACTGAGTGACTGAACTGAACTGAGCTGAACGCAGTGCTCTGGAGATAGCATTTAACTGATAGGAAGAGAAGAGAGATGGGACATAATCCTTCTGTTTTGTCTTACAATCACAAGCCAAATTGATTTTTTTTTACATTTCATGTGTCTTGTTGTATGTAGATTTTAATGCAAGTGTCTCTGCATTGAACACTTAGAGATAAGCTTAAGTCATGACTTACTTATTTTTTAACAAATGAACATGGTGCTAGTAATANAGAGATGGGACATAATCCTTCTGTTTTGTCTTACAATCACAAGCCAAATTGATTTTTTTTTACATTTCATGTGTCTTGTTGTATGTAGATTTTAATGCAAGTGTCTCTGCATTGAACACTTAGAGATAAGCTTAAGTCATGACTTACTTATTTTTTAACAAATGAACATGGTGCTAGTAATAAAAGTTTCAAGTCTCCCTCACCTTATATCTAAAATCAGGATAAGAAATGCACCTCCTAGGGACTGCAAAGAGATTAAACCAGTCAATCCTAAAGGAACTCAGTCCTGAATACTCATTAGAAGGACTGATGCTGACTGAAGCTCCACATGATGCAAAGAACCAACTCATTAGAAAAGACCTTGATTCTGGGAAAGACTGAAAGCAGGAGGCGAATGGAATGACAGAAGACAAGATGGTGGGATGGATAATTGACTCAATAGACATGAATTTGAGCAAGCTCCGGGAGATAGTGAAGGACAGATAAGCCTTGCGTGCTGCAATCCATGGGATCGAGAATAGCCAGACATGACTGAGTGACTGAACAACAACCCAGATCTATGATGATCAAAAAAAATCACAAATTGAATCATTTTAGTGAAAATTTGTTTGTAGGAGTATTGCACAATGCAAATAATGACAAAATCTCATTTTTGGACTACTCAATTTTTATCAACACTTCAGAAAAGTGAAAATTAAAAACAAAAACATTTCTCTGTCTCTATCTCTTTTTATTTTCTTGCCCTTGTACTTATTTTAGAGCTATGATTATTACGAAAAATAACCACTGAGAAGTAAAACAGAAAAAAGAAAAAATCCACAAGTCTGGCAGTACTGGTCTCAGCTCAAGCATGCATCCAAATGACTGGGAGAACTTTGTAAATGCAGATTGGGAAATGACACAGTTGAGGTTCTGATTCAGTTTGTCTTCAGCTAAGCCGTGGAATTTGTATTTCTAACAAGATTCCAGGTGATACTGATGCTTCTGGTCCCTGGACCACACTTTGAGAAACACTGGTCTAGAGTAGACCTACTTTATCTGTTTGAAAAGCCTCCTTAGAAACTAAGTATTCACTTTCAACTCCTCAGCATTTTTGAATTTCCTTCCAGGGTGAACCCGAACTACCCTATTCTTTTGGAGGACCCAGTTCTTTGTGCCATTGCCGAAAAGCACAAGCAGACCCCAGCTCTGGTTGCCCTTCGCTACCAGATACAACGTGGGGTTGTGGTTCTGGCCAAGAGTTACAACAGGAAGCGGATCAAAGAGAACATGCAGGTGATGATGAGCGGGGCTGTGGGCAGAGGGCTCCTAAGCAATATCCTTCACAAGGGTCATTCTTTGTCCAGCTCTCAGACTATCCTTGAGTCAAGACAAGTTACCTGTTTTTCTTGGTGCATGAATGCCTTGTGTGTGTTTCTAATGCTTTTCTCCTCCTGCTGTGGCAACAGGAGAGGTGGCATGGCTGGAGAGGGCTCAGGTGGGACAGAAAACAGAGATTTTATTTCCAGCACTGTGTCAATTTATTCTGTCACCTGGTACAAATGACATCTTATTTTCTTCATTCTCAATTGACAAAATTATATTTGATTCTCGTAGGCCATTTAGGCTGCTCTAACAAAATACTTAAGATTGGGTGGCTTAGAAACAACTGAAATTTGTTTCTCACAGTTCTAAAGCTGGAGGTCTGAGGTCAGGGTGCCTGTGTGATCAAGTGAGGGCCCTCCTCCAGGCATAGGCTTTCCCTTGTATCTTAACATGGTGAAGGGGGCAACAGAGCTCTCCCAAGTCTTTTATTTATTTATTTTTTTTGTTTCTCATATTGTGAGTTTATTTTATTTTTTTTTAATTAATTTTTATTTTTTTAGTTTGTTTTGCTTTACAATACTGTACTCATTTTGCCATACATTGATGTAAATCCCAAGTCTTTTATATGAATATGATATTGTTTAAATCTCATTCTTGAGGGCTCTACCATCATGACCTAATCACCCTCAAAGGCTTTAATTTGTGATACCGTCTCAGTGGGGTGAGACCCCAACGTGTGAATTTGGGGGCATACAAATTATAGCAGTGATCCTTAACTTAACAAATCATTGTGGTTTTGTTTTGCATTTTCCTAAATATTAATGTTTCACTTTCAGGCATTTAATCTCCTTGAGTTTCTGCTTTTGCAAATTTCCTGTTCAATACTGTGCCCATTTTTGCAAAGTTGTCTTTTGATTTGTGTGTAGGAGACCATTATCGTACCCTTAGCCATAGCTGTACACGAAACTCTCCCCAGTTTCAAGATTTAATGCAAAGATCAGTTATGTGTGTCTCTTGATTCTGTGCCTTGGCAAACAGCCTGCACTCAGCTCAGCTGTGATCTCGGCTAGGCTCTCGTGCATTTGCAGTTCAGTGCAGAGCAGCTCGGCAGTCCTGCTTTAGCAGGTGGATGTGGCTCTTGTTAGAGGAGCCTGAACACTTCTCTGTATATATTTTCATATATATTTGGCTTAACTGTGGTAACTAACCTGTACTTCATCACAGCACAGCACTATGCCCCCTCATCAGTGAATGGGGAAAAATCTTCTTCATATCTAGGCTCAGAACTGACTCACCACTTTTTCTGGGAGCAGGTTCTCAGTCTGGAGTGTCCAAAGACTGTGTGTTTGGAAAAAGAGGATTTTAGTTTGTTTTCTGTCTCAAGTGATTCACTTAGAAAGACTGATGTGCTGTAATGTTTGTGAGGTGGACAGAGAAGGAGAAGGCATGGGAAGGAGAGGTGAGAACTCAGCAGAGGCTCCCAGGCTTGTTCACCTGAAACCTGAGGACAGACTCGGCTTCCCTGTTCCCTCTTCTTGTCTCCTCCATGGAAACTCCTCCAGTCCCCAGGGAGAGGACAACTCCTTGGAGGAGAGGTTAATGCGATTCTTCCTACCTTCCAGGTGTTTGACTTTGAACTGACTCCAGAAGACATGAAAGCAATCGATGGCCTCAATAGAAATATGAGATACTATGAATTTCTACCGTAAGTGACTTGCTGATGTTTCACGCACACACTGTTTACTATAACAGGCAGGTCAGCAGGGGAATGAGGATTTTTAAAAGCTTAATTCCAGGAAAACAGTTCTGATTTCCAGTGTAGGAGTAAACCAGATGCTTCCTGTAGACCTCAGACCAGACGTTTCCTCCAGGGTTTTGTCTCTGACCAATAGAAATGTAATTGCGGCCCATGACAGCCCATCAGTAAAATCACCAGAGTTGATATTGTGGTGAATCCACTACTTTGTGCTCCTAATTACTGTGCCTGGTACACCACCTCGCAGGGCTGAGGGACCCAGTAGACACGTGGAGCACAGTGCCTAGTACTTTAAAGCTCTATGAAAAAATGTTCATATTTAATTCTTTTTAAAGTCGGGTGAAATGATCAGATTAATAGTGACTCTGTACTAATGAGTCTGTCCTGGATTATAGTCATGTTTGAAATTGAAAATGAAAGTGTTAGTTGTTCAGTTGTATGCGACTCTTTTGTGACCCCATGGACCGTAGCCCCACGAGGTTCCTCTGTTCATGGAATTGTCCATGCAAGAATATTGGAGTGGGTTGCCATTCCCTCCTCCAGGGGATCTTTCCAACCTAGGGATTGAATCCTGGTGTCCCATATTGCAGGCAGATTCTTTACAGTCTGAGATACTAGAGAAGCCCATATTCATTTTTATAGTAACACAATTGTAAAATGTCATGTCAATGTTTTTATGGAGGGGTGTCCATGAAGGGCAACATGCATCAGTGCTGAGAACTCACAGTGGACCTGCCTCCACCCCTTCCTTCTAGTGTCTGGTGGATTTTCTCCCTAAAGGGCATTTATTTTCCATGACACCATCCATTTATGTCATGTTGATCTCTTCACTGGGCTTTTTTCCCTATTACAACTCCCATGTCCTCATGCCTGTTAGTTCACAAAGCTGAATTACCAGTAGATCATGAGCTTAACTGACCCTCTAGTGAGTGACTGCTGTGTCTTTAGCAGGACACACCCAGGTAAGATAGTCTGGGTCTCTGGTTTCCTGAGTCAAGACTCAATCCATTGTAGCCTTCGTCCATCACTGGTCCATCCCCTGGGGAGCCTCTACCTCCTGGGTTTTGACTTATTTACTAATGAAGAATTCCAGCTAAAACTGCAGAAGGATGTCGGGATTGAAGAGACAGAAGATTAATAAGAGAGAAGTTGAAGGGGAGTTTAGAGAGAAGGGAACACAAATTAGTGATAAAATGAAGACAGTTTCAAATGAAAGATCTCAAAACCCCCTTCTTGTTTGTAAAGCTATATCATAATTCTAAGAAAACACATGATAAATTAATAAAATGTGTAAATTACTTTTCTGTACTGAAAAGATTTTAAGTATAAATCTATGTTCTCCCTCATTAGTCTTGAATGCCTAGACTTATTTATCTTTGCGACTTTATGTCAACAACTCAGCTCTTGGCACATGGATTTTGTCAGAATATACTTTTTAATGAACTGAATAGAAGAGGACAAATTTAGGGAAAAAAAATAAGAACATGAGAAAAAACAGAAAATAGCAGTAATACTAACAAATGAATAACAAGTGTTCTCATAAATTATAAATTAAGAAAGCAGTAATCATATTCAGTAGTTAAGATTATTTAGGTGTACTTGGTATCTTTTCAATAAATTGGAAATTCTCTAATGGAAGCACCCTGTATTTGGGGGGTGATGCTTGATATTTTTTGATGGATGTATGAAAACAAGAGCAACTAATTCTTTAACTGTGTTTATTCTCATCATTTTGGGTCAAAAGTTACACCCAGGACTGAAATGACCTCCACAGTTAGCCGTAGGTCCTGTGCTATCATAAATTGTAACCTGAGTCAAACTACCTGTCACTGTGGAGTGAATATTACATGTGAAGGTTGGGACTGGACGTGCAGGTGCTGTGTGGAGCAGACACCTGCATGTGTGCTTGTCTGGGGAGAAGGAGGGACGTGATTTGTAGATTTCAAGTTTTAGCCCATCGTGACCACATCACTGAGTACATGACTGATTTAATAAATTAGTACTCCTCTTTCTCTTCCAGTATTATCAATCACCCTGAGTATCCATATTCTGAAGAATATTAACTATGAGATATCTACCATACATTCTACTAGAATTTCTTGCTTCTAGGGCTGTGAAGAGCATTTCTGTACTTGGTGGAGGTGTTTAAAAGAAGTGTCTGAACTTTTGAAAGCTTGTTTTTATTAAAAAAAAAACATTTTGTGAAATAATAAAGACTTCAAATAAGGATATTAGTTTTGCCTGATAACAAAATATTTGGAAAATAAAAGGGAAATGATGAAAAATAAAGATAACATCTGATTAACCCATTTAATAACTTTGGTGTGTTTTCCTCTGTGGAAAAGTGCATCAGTCGACCTAAGAAAGAAATGGAAAATTTTATCCAAGTCAAATTTGAGAACTGTAACCCAGGAAGCTCTGAGAACTGTTCTGTCCTCTAGAAGTCAGGCACAGGTATGGAAGGTTTTGAGACAGAGGGCTCTGCATGAAAAGATGTTATTAACAGTATACATAATCCAGATCTAAGCACCATCATGGTGGGTCATATGAGCCCTTACAAGGTCAAGAAGGAATTAACTTTTTTTTAAAATTTCTCTACTATTTATTGCAAGTTCTTACAGTCCAAACTGCCAAAATAAATACCAAGCAATTAAGTACAGAATCTTAAATTGAACCCAAATCTCCTAACTGCAATGTCTATGTTATTTGCACTACACCCAGCTACTTCCTAGAAATAATTCCATTTTACTTCACTTTGGCTTCACCTAGTGTTTTCATTATTTTAACGTGACCTCTGAGATGCAAAGGGCAGATACTTACTCTACAAATAAGTAAAGCTAGGTTAAGAGAAGTTTAAATGACACACCAAAGATCACAGAGCTGGTAAAAGCTTACTTTCAAAAACACCCAGTATTCTTAAGACATTTTATTCACATGACATCATATATTTAAAAAATCAGACCAGATTTAAACTCAGATAGAATCTTTGTTCATATCAACACAAGGAGCAGCTTCATTTCAAATGTTTTGTTTAATTAAGCCAGATTTCTGGTTCCTTCTCCACTCCTCTGTGCTGGTCTCCATTGCAAACAATGGCATAGAAATCAGAGGAGGAGTCTATCAGTGGGGATGTATCCCCAGGGGCTCGGGCAGCTCTCTGACAGTGATTGTCAGCAAATCTACATTCTGGGCCTAGATTCTCTTCATTTCTTTTTTTTTNTACCAACTGAGCTAGAAGGAGTTGATAATAATTTATAAGAAATGCTCAGATTTGCAAGTGTTCAAGGAGCTCTTCTTAGGTTTCGTGCATTCTAACATCTGCTGGATGTTCATCCACTCCATCTTCAATCAGAACAATTTCTTCAAGTCCTGGAACAAGTACACCTATTGTTCTGATAACTAGGAAAGTCTTCTCAATATAGTGTTCATGATTTCCACCTACAAATTCAGATGAATAAGAAGAAAACACAGTTATTCACTCTTCTTCAAATTGATCTTTCTTGGAAAGTTGTAGGTGAAGAACATACTCTAGTCTAGATACAGAACCAAGACTCGGGAGTACCCTTATCATCAGGGACTAGCTCCACAGAGACAGCCATTGTCCCAAGTCCTTTTGTGCATTCAGGTCCAGCTGCCTGCATGGTGATCAGCTCAGCTCCAGAGGGAAAAGAGGGGGTTACTGCTTTGAGGTCTCAATATCTATTTGTTGATACAAAACAGAAACAAGAAAAAAGCTTAACATAATGGCCTATTGTGGATGGAGAACATCTTGGATCTGTGCTGGGGGAAAAGACCTCCACTTCATAAGACCTTTTTTCTTATTCTCCCTCCAGACCGCAGAGAGTCTCTCTCAGACAGTATCTGGAAAATTTCACATGTGAATTTGTCATTCACAGTAGAAACAGATATCAAGGACTATTGCTCAAATGTACAGAAATTCAGGGTCATTTACTTATTATTTGGTCACTAACTTTTGAAATTGCTTCTAATCAAGTCTACGTTCCTTATCTCTAAAACATTTTTACTTCTCTCTTACAGGGAAGAACTCTGACCTCATGGTTACACAACACGTCTAAGGTACCCAACACAATGGGTGGATCCAAGGAAGACAGTTCATTCATTACTCACCACCCAGCAAACACCAGACTTACTGTCACACGTATGCAACATAATAAAGAGGAGATGACCCAAGGACTTGGGACAGTGGCTGTCTCTGTGGAGCTAGTCCCCGATGATGGGGTACTCCCAAGTCTCGGTTCTGTAGCAAGATTAGAGTATGTTTTTCAGCTACCATTTTCCAAGAAAGATCAGTTCCAAGAAGTATGAATAATTGTGTTTTTCTTTTCTATACCTCAGCATTTATTTGCCACAGAAACTGTATATTCGACAGAGAATGAGAAACAGATATTTTGATTTTCTATCTCTTCAGAAATTAATTAAAATTACAACTACTTCCCCTTCACAAAGCATGGAAAATTGCTCTGCTCACGCTTTAGATCCATGAAGCAGGGAAAAAAAAAAAAAAGAAACAAAAATAATTTTAATCACAGATGCACTGGAGCAGAAATGTTGTGTTGATGGAGCAACAGCATCAATTATATTATCCAATAGGTTGAGCAATTGTTGTTTTCCAGGCAGCAGTCTTAATGGTTCAAACACCCTATGAAGTAAATTCAACTATTAGCACATTTTACGGATAAAGAAACCACAGAGGTTATCGACTTGTCCAAGGCCACATGGAAGGTGATTGTTTTTGTTATTTTTGTAAACCTAAAGAGGCACTGTATTATATAAATGGTTATAAATTTCCCCTCCTTTTCTACTTCTTGCTTCCCCCCTTATCTGATAACAGTGTGGGTAAGGTGGATAATTTTGAGAAGGGGCAAGGGAACATTGGCAGAAATTTTCTTGCCTTACATTTGAACTTTACAGAAAATGGGCAGCTACTTGGAAGAAGGGAGATGGCTTGAGCTCTGATTTTCCAAGTTTTCCCAAGGGTACCTCATGGTTAAGGTGTGTAACCTGTTCCAGCAGCACACCTGGACAGACACTGCAAGTTGAGCAAGATGGGCTTGGCATTTGACACATATGTGCGTCATGCCAGATATAACTCGACTCTTCTCCCGATGGACCACCTGCACCAGCATTTAATGATCCTATGGAGAGCCACCATGTCCAGCGAGGAAGTTATATAGAACTAGGTGGTCCTAGTGTCTCCCTCCTATGGAGGACAGTCAGAAGTTGTCCCATGATCTCAGTTATAGAGACCACAAATGGATGTGAGTAGGGTGAAGAATACACTAGTTGGTGTCCCTTCCCTTGTCTGCTCTCTGATCCTGGATGTCGTTTGGATTTCAGCTGATGACTTTTCTTCTCCGGTCAGTCCTCTGAGTATCCAGCTCCCCTCCCTCTCTATCACTGGAGTCACTCATTCAAATGGCAGGTGTCTGGTCAGAATGTTGTGGAATTTTAATATCCAGACACACTCAAGAGTCATTACAGTGTTGCTGGTAGCGGTTTGGGGCTGCCCAATTCTCTCTTTGTAAGGAAGTTAACATTCCCTGATGTAATGCTATTTTCTAACCTTTGTCTTGTTCTAACCTTTGGCTCAGTCATATTGTGTTCTGTCGAGAATCATGAAGAATATAAGATTTCAACCTAATTTGTGAGCTAACAAAGCTTGCCCTGGTTTCACAGATGCTGGTAAAGGAAAATTTTTTTATTATTCATAACAAATGCTGTAGCCAAATAAGAGTATCATTTTTCCGCTTTGTTGAGCCATAATTGACATAGAGCATTGTACAGCATTAAGGTTTACAGGGTAATGAGTTCATGTACAGAGTATGTTATGGAAATGTTCTGCACAGCAAGGTGTGCTGTGCTAGTGAAGGTCCCAGGTGATGCCTGAATATTCAGTGAGTTGAGTGACAGGAAAAAAGCCTTGAGTCTAGGGATCCTGGGTCAATGACAGTATGCTCTCAGCATCCCTCCTTTCCTCATGAGGAAGAGGCTTTCTTTACATTACTGCACAGCAAACATGCCCTCCATGTCTCTGCAGGGAGCCACTGTCTCTGTACTGCAAGGATGCTCACTGGACAAATGTCTTGAAAACTTAGTGTGGGATGAAGCGTGGTCAGAGTCTCCGCTTATCAGATGCACAGAAATGTGAGAAACTGCAGGATAATCTCTCAAGGGAAACTCTCCTACTCCTAACAGCTACATACTTTTGATTTTATCCATAGTCTTTATCCTCCACTAGACTATCAACTCAAGTCATTTAAAAATTTTATTTCCTGTTTTTGTTACTTGTGGATAAAAGTGTCTGGCACATAAAATATTTTCAATAAAGTTTTGCTGTATGAATCTATGAATGAATGGCAAAATATGCAAGAACTAATCAAAATGCTAAAACAAACCAAACCCAAATGATGAAAGAATAAAGTAAATTAAGATAATACACTACTCAAAATAAGCAAAATATAATACTGGATTTTGAAAATAATGTTTGAGAGCTTCAGAAGATACTTATGTCCAAAGGAAAGCATACAATTAGCATGTTTCAGATTACCTGATTTGTAAATAAAATGCAAATTCACACATTTGTAAAGATTGATTGGGCTTCCCTGTGGCTCAGATGGTAAGGAATATGTCTGCAATGCAGGAGACCCAGGTTTTATCCCTGGATTGGGAAGATACCCTGGAGAAGGGTATGGCAACCCACTCCAGTATTCTTGCCTGGAGAATCCCAAGAACACAGGAGCCTGGCAGGCTATAGTCCATGGGTCGCAAAGAGTTGGACACGACTGAGTGACTAATCACAAGCACAACAGGCTAATTGTAGGTTATATTTATTCTCTAACCTCTCCTTTCTTCCCCTAAATTCTGTAATTTATAATGTATGATTTTAATGATCAGGAAAGCAAACATTCTTGTCTTTTTCACTGAAATATAGTTGACAAAATATTCTATTATTTCAGATGTGCAATAGAGTGATTCATTATTTTATAGGTTATACTCCATTTAGAGTTATTATACATTATTGGATCTATTTCCTAGTACCCTAGGTTGTAGATTTTTCCCTTTCAGTACTTTAGAAACATCATGGCACACTGTTGTGCCTAACTTCTGCAGAATAATCAGCTGACAGCCTGGTGTCTTTTTCCTTGTATGTGACTCATCATTTTTCTCCTGCTGCCTTTAGACTCCTCTCTTTATCTCTAACTTCTGCCTTTCTAATTTTGATGTGTCTTGGTGTGGGCCTCTTTGGTTTTATCTTATTGGGGGCTCTCTGTGCATCTTGCACCTGGATAGCTTTTCCCTTCTGCAGGTTCAGGACATTTTTAGCCATAATTTCATCAAATGCCTTTTCTACCCCCTTCTCTCTCTCTCTTTCTTCTGGGACTCTTATCATGAGGATGTTAGTACACTTGATGTTGTCTGAGAGGCTTTTTAAACTGTTCTCTTTTTTAAAGTTTGTTTCCCTTTTTGCTGTTTTTAATGCTAACGCATGATTCACATAAATCTCTCTTCCAGGTCACTTATAAACTTTTCTGTATCACCTAGTCTGCTATTAATTCCTTCTAGAGTGTTTTTTAAATCTGAGTTATTGCATTATTCAGTTCTGACTGGTTATTTTTTTAAAATATTTTTTAGTTATTAACAGTCTGACTGTTTGCATTTACACTTTCCCCTAGTTCAGTTAGCATTCTTATTACTGACATTTTCAATTCTGGTAAATTACTTTGGTAAGCAACACATCTGTTTCATTAGCTATTTTTGGAGGTGTTATTTTCTTATTCTTTCATTTGAGACGAATTCCTCCGTCTTTTCAATTTGTTTAACTTTCTCCATTTCTACTAGTTATCCATCCGTGGATAGTTATACTAGTTATCCATCCATTGAAACTAGTTATCCATCCGTGTCTTGCAGGTGTGTCCTTGTATGGGCACTGCCCACTCAGCCCAGCATGGGTGGCCCTCACCCCAGGGGAGATGAACTGGATCCAGAGGCACTGAGGTGGCATCTGTGGGCTGGGGGCACACAGGCTGCCCAGTAAACCAGCCTGAGTCTGAGCAGTGTCCTGCCGCCCCCTCAGCCTGTTCCAGGATCAGGAGCAGGTGCGTGTCTCAGGAGAGGAGTCAGGTTCGCAGGCCTCCTGCAGGTCTCCCTGGGTTCACAGCAGCTGTGGGGCTGCGACCTCCCGGGGTCATCCCAGGGCTGCAGTGCCCAGTGCGTGGTGTTCACGGGTCTCTCTAGGGAGGACCTCTGAGCCCCTGTTCCTCCTCTTCATCTGGGGCCCTCCCAGGGGCTCAGTCCTGATCTGATGGCTTCTCTTCCCTTCCTACCCAGCTCCGTGGGGACAGTTCTTTACAGCCCTGGTGTGGACAAGGCTTTCTGCTGGTGTCGTGTGTTTTCAGGCGATGGGACCCTGATGTGCTCCTGGGGGAGCTGAGCTCAGCATCCTACCTGGAGCTCCTCCCCAGGACAGTGTGCGACACTCACTGTGTGCTAAGTGTGGCTCCTGTGACTGTTCAGGAAGAGTCAGTGCCAATTTATTTTCTTCCTTTCCTGGACTATGGTTTCCTTTTTCTTTTTTTCTTTCTTTCTCCTTCTTTCCTTTCTCTCTTTATGTCATGTGTGTGTATATGTGTTCCTGGGTGTGTTCACAGTTGGGTACTTGAAACAACAGGCAAACACTGCTGGTAGATTTGTTTCATGTCTTGACAGTCCTTCACTAGTTTGCTTGGAATACTCCTAGTCCTGGGATCAGCCCAAAGGAAAACTGAGGACAACTTGGTTCATTTCTGAGTCATAATCTTGCCTGGCATATGTGAACCTTTTTGATTCTCTTGAATTTATGATTGTTTTTGAAATGCCCTACTGTCCCCCAAATCCACACTCCAGTTCTACTCAGGGTTTTACACAGTCTGGTCTATGTATCCACCCTTATCCTTTGTCCCTGGCCCCACATATGTATAGACCCCTGCAGCTGTAATAAGATACTCCAGCTGCTCTTCAGTTTAAGCTTAAAATATAGAATGAAACAGTCACCAGTCTCCAGGCAGCCCCTAAGTAGGTTGGAACATTGCAGATAAGGTTTTCTGTGATCATTCTGGTTTGAGGGAGCTAACTGGGAGCTGAACAAGACTGCATTGCCCCAAGCAGAAGGGTACAGGTGAGTAAATACATGATGAAATTTCCTGCCATTCTGTTCTGAATTTTTCTTAATTGGCTGTTCGTTTGTTCTTGTTGTTTAGTCACTGAGTTGTGTCTGACTCTCTTGAGACGCTATGGAGCTATAGCCTGCCAGGCTCCACTGTCCATGGATTTCCCCAGGCAAGAATACTGGAATGTGTTTTCATTTCCTTCTCCAGGATATCTTCCTAACCCAGGGATTGAACCTGTGTCTCCTGCATTGCAGGCGAATTCTTTACCACTCCATCGCCTGGGAAGCTGGTTCATTTGTTACTCTAGGTGTTCCTCTGACTGTTTCCCAGGGCTCCTATGAGGTTGTATAGCTAGTTTATAGCTAGTTTCTTTAATTTTCCTTATGCTTCCAGGGGAAAATCCAGCAGTTCTTAGCTCACTCTTTAGCTAACTTTAATTTCCATGTTAAATTTTAATTGGCTTCACAACATTCCACTGTAGCAATGCTTGATGATTTTCCTCACTCTTCCAGATATATTATAATTTAACTTGTTTACAGGTCTTCCTTTTATGAATAATGTTGAGCAAGATAACAAATTATATAAAATATCATTTACATCATGGCAATTTTAAAGGTTCTCTAACTAGCCAACTCATTAGAAAAGACCCTGATGTTGGGAAATATTGAAGGCAGGAGGAGAACAGGATGACAAAGGAAGAGATGGTTGAATGGCATCAATGACTCAATGGACATGAGTTTGAACAAGCTCCGGGAGATGGTGAAGGACAGGGAAGCCTGACGTGCTACAGTCCATGGGGTCAGAGAGCCAGACATGACTGAGTAACTGAACAACAAAACGGACAAGGAAGCCTGACCGTGCTACCGTCCATGGGGTCGGAGAGTCAGACATGACTGAGCAACTGAACAACAAAACTAGCTAAAAGATTTGAATAGAGAGTCTGTTAGCATATCGTACACAGTAAAAACCATTAATAATTAACCTTTAATAAGATCTTTGCCAGAATGTCTGATTTTCACTTCATTTTCAGGATTTCTCCCCAATCTATAAGCAAAATAATTTTGCTGGTAGGATATATAAAAAGGNGAGAGTCTGTTAACGTATCGTACACAGTAAAAACCATTAATAATTAACCTTTAATAAGATCTTTGCCAGAATGTCTGATTTTCACTTCATTTTCAGGATTTCTCCCCAATCTATAAGCAAAATAATTTTGCTGGTAGGATATATAAAAAGGCAAATTTATATTCATTTGATGTTTTCATTCTTTATTAAGTGTTAACATTTTGAGAAATCCTTATTAGTCATTACTTTAAATTCTGTGATTGTGTGTATAAGTATGTGTGTGTATGCACTGTAATATAGATAATTGTTTCAATTGATGTTTGCTCAAGTTGAGCTTCATAATTAGAAAATTTTAAAAATTGGTACATGTGGTTTCTAGTCTAACATATGGTCAATAATTATTCAGCAAATCCCTTGAGATAATTTACAATAATGTAAGTGGATCCAGAATTTAAAATTTACTTATTAAAAAAATAAAGTAAAGATGGTATGGGGAGGGAGGTGAGAAGTGGGTTCAGGATTAGGAACTCATGTACATCCGTGGCAGATTCATGTTGATGTATGGCAAAACCAATAGAGTATTATAAAGTAAAATTTAAAAAATAAAGTAAAAATTTCCAAGAAATTAATGATTTATATCATTGTATAATATGAATATTATTCTGATTAAAAAAAACAAACAAGTTAACATTGTTTATTTCTTACTCCGTGGGTATTGGTTTAATCATGCTCCTCCTACAATGTATCTGCTAACATTGGACAGTGCAGTTGGGGTGTTCCCTTCATAATATTTATAGCCTGTGAAGGCAGAAGAAAAAAATCAAAGTCTGCTTACCCAGAAGAGCAACAGGCAATGGATCCCAAATACCAGAGGGTGAAGCTTAATGATGGCCACTTCATCCCTATCCTGGGATTTGGAACCTATGCACCTGAGGAGGTAAGGGTAGTGGTTGTGGGCTGACATAAATTGTAGTGGGTGTGACATGAGTGGAAGGGACTTGGGTTGTCAAGCACTGAGTTCCTGTGTGACTCTGGGAGGATCATGTGGTTCTACTAACCAGGCTAGAGCCATGCCCTGTGAAAGGGGAGAGAGCATCCAGTCTCCACTCTGCATCAGGGTCTGAGGCTGTGCTCGCCTGCAGATTACTCTGGGTTCCCCTCCAGTTTACATCTCTTTCCCAGCTTGGCAGGAGAGGTGAGACTCAGCTGTCAAGAACACTGACTGTCAGCTGCTTTGCTTTGAGGGTGATTGTAATGGCTAGGTTTCTCTGTATATTTCATTAATTTCAGAACCATTTCCTCCTTCCAAGAAGACATGACCCAGAGAAGTATTTGAGGTAAAAATTCCTAAAGATGAGGTGACTGAAAACTAATGGGAGAGAATTGCTTTTCTACTGTGGAATACCTAGTAGGTCACAGGGAAGAAACACTTCAACTGTGTTTTACCCTATACTTCTGTTTCTGCATGGAAACTTCTTCTAATGGAAAGTTCAGTGCCATTTGAAGAGACAAGCTATAGTCTTACAGGGAAAGGTTTCAATTCTTGGCTTTTGTAATATATTTTTATCTAACTATGGTCTTCAGTGCTTGAGTGTAAGAGGGACAAAAGGATAATTTACTAGACTGGAATCCAGGAATTTTGCTACCCATCTTGTCTTTAGAATATGTATTGAATAGTTGTATGACAAGGTTCTGGTCCTTAAACTTTTAGTATCACTTATTTTATGTATGAAACAGAAGGAAATATTCAGAAAAATTTTGAATACAGAAGACAGGACTTTGTGGTACAAACTGGGATGGGGAGAGGGAAGGGTTCAGCCATTACTGAAGCTCACTAATTCATTCCTCAGCACATCCCTGAATGCCCCTGCATTTAAGGAAAGGCAGAACTAGACCCAACAGATGGAAGTTAGACAAGCACCTCCTTTAAAAAGAAAAGATTACAAGTCACATAAGAAGAAGCAAAATATTATTCAGGCTTATAAAAGAAATTATCCATAATTTGCAACAACCTGGATGAACTTGGATAACATTAAGCTGAGTAAAATAAGTCAGACATAAAGAACAAACAATGCGCGATCTCTCTATGAGTAGGATCTACAAAAAAAGTTGAAGTCATAGAACCAGAGAGTAAAATCACAGTGGCCAGGAGCTGGAGAGAAAGTTGGGGAAAATGGAAAGATGCTGGTCAAATGGTAAAGGCCTTCAGTTGTAAGATAAATAAGTCTGGATACCTGATGTATAGCACAGTGGCTACTGTTAATAATAATGGGTTATATTCTTGAGATTTGCCAGGAGAGTAGACCTTAAAGGTCTCACAAACACCTATAAAAGTTAACTATGTGAGGTGATGGAACTGTTAACTAGCTTGGTTGTGATATCATTACCCAGGGAAAGAACGCAAAAGTGGTAGTCCATCAGTTGTGTCCAACTCTTTGCAAACCCAAGGACTGTAACCTGCTAGGCTCCTCTCTCCATGGGATTTTCCAGACATGAATACTGGAGTGGGTTGCCATTCCCTTCTCTAAGGGATGTTCCTGACCCAGAGATCGAACCCACATCTCCTGTATTGCAGGCAGATTCTTTACCATCTGAGCCACCAGGATAGGCATTAAAAAAATCACTTCGTACATTTTGAATAGGTACAGTTTTTATTTTGTGTATTCTACATGTATTCTGCATGGTAGATAGAGCACTCTTAAAAGATTTCACCTTGTTTCTTGGTGCTTTGTATCATGAATCTTTACCCTGGTTGACTTTGCTTAAAATATCTCACTGTATAAATCATATCCATGGCTCAGATGGTAAAGAATCGCTTGCAACTCAGGAGACACAGGTTTGATACCTGGAGAAGAGGATCTTCCTTTCTTGCATGGAGAATTCCATGGACAGAGGAGCCTAGTGGACTACAGTCCATGAAGTCGCAAAGAGTCGGACACAACTGAACAACTAACACGTTCACTTTTTTCCACTTTTATGAGTTCCTCCAGCACATCACTGAACCTGGAGGTGGCCTTTGGGGTCCTCTGATGCCTTTGATCAACCACTGATCACCTGGGATTATTGAAGACTTCCTGGGTATTCATTTAATAACTTTACAGGAAATTTCAGGTAAACTATCATGGGTTCAACACCACACATGCAGAGCTAATCAAAGGCAAAAAGAAACATTAAAGCTTTTGTTTGTTTATTTTTCTTGGGAAAAATCAAAGCTTGTGCATCAGCAGTTTCTTTATCGTGTGAATATTCAACTACCATATTTTTTGCTTATGTAGGTTCCTAAGAGTGAAGCTCTGGAGGTCACCCAATTGGCTATAGAGATTGGATTCCGCCATATTGACTGCGCTCATTTGTACCAAAATGAAGGGCAAGTTGGACAAGCCATTTGGAGCAAGATTGCAGATGGCACTGTGAAGAGAGAAGACATATTCTACACTTCAAAGGTGCTGTGTGTGTTGTGTGTGCACATGTATGCAAGTCATTGTGTGCAGGTGATAATTATGTAGTCAGATCAATAGCTGTTTGGTGAACACTGCTTATTGATACAACTTTTTTCACACATATTTGTGTATTAAATCTGGTATACAAAAAGAAAGTGAGGGTGATGATGGCTTTCTCATCATTGGTTCAAGTTTTAATTTTAAATTAAAGTCAATTTCTTTTTCTGAGCCTAGACCAGAGTAGCGTGATTTAGTATGGGGTAATGAATCAGACATAAATAATTAGATTATAGCTTTCCTTATCATCTAGGGAACTTTCTAAATTTTCTTCAAATTCTAAATCTCAGTTCTTACTTCCATCTAAGAGGTGGAAATAGGAGAAGCTGTTTTTTATTACATAAGATCTAACCAAATGTCTTGAATTAAGTTCTGTACATAATAATATGTTCAAAACATTTCCTACAGTTACGTAAACAAAAAGGTTCTAATTACTCCTAAGAGGATTGATTCTTTGATAGAATTAGATTGACTTTGTGAATTGCTTTTAAACTTTATTAAACATAATTCAGATGATGGGTATATTAGTTATTTGATAATACTTTTTATTTCTTGGATCATTTTCTTCCATTGTGAATGATGTTCTAATGATAAATTCAATCAAATAACAAAGTTTACATGGGTTGGTTAGATAAAAAATGGAACTGAAAAAGAAACAGGGTGGTTTTCCTCTGTGACCATCCATTTCTAATCAGAAAAAATCTCTGAGTTTTAGATGAAAGCATAAAAACAAAATTACCTACAATGTTAATTTCATGCAGCTTCCTTTCTTTAATCTCTGCAGCTTTGGTCCACTTTCCTTCAACCAGAGTTGGTCCGACCAGCCTTGGAAAAGTCACTGAAAAATGTTCAACTGGACTATGTCGATCTCTACATTATTCATTTTCCACTGGCTCTGAAGGTTGGCAATTTGTATGATTACAACTATTTTATTTCTTGTGTCAGAATGTCTATCAACCTGCATGTATGATTGACTTCAGATTTTTCATAGTAGAATATACTCTTCACTAGAGTAGAATTCCCAAATAATAATTTATGATTATCTTTTTACTGAGGTGTTTTTTTTTTTTGATTTTTTAATTTCTTTGTCATTCCTCCCAGAGAAAAAAAGCTCAACAATCTCATGTTATCTGCTTAAAAACTTGAGGGAATAGAAATAGGTGAGTTCTACACACAGTACTGAGTGTGACTCTTGAGTCCCTTGGGGATTTTAAGAACACAGAGTTTGGTGGAGCCGTGGTGAGCGTGGCATTGCCTTACACTTGAACAAGATGAGTTTATCTCATCTTTCACCCTTTTAAGTTGAGCAGATTTGATGGTGCTCTCTCTAGATGAGTCTAAACCTTTATTGGGACTTAGGAGACCTTGCCTACACTGTTGCCTGTCTTCATGATGAGGTCTGTGGACTGCACTTAGCCATTAAGAACTGTATTACTTAGAAATGTTTTTTTTAAAAAAAAATTATTTATTTTAATTGGAGGTTAATTACTTTACAATGTTATGATGGTTTTGCCATACATAAACGTGAATAGGCCATAGGTATACATGTGTCCCCCCAGCCTGAACCCCCTCCCACCGCTCTCCCCAACCTATCCCTCTAGATTGTCCCAGAGTTCTAGGTTGATTTTAAGTTGCAGAAACAAACTCAAGCCAAGCCAGCCTATGCAGAAGAGTTTATTGGTTTATGTAGATGGCAAGGCTCAGCTATGGAAGATTCAAGGATTTGAAGTACTCTTCAAAAGTGTCTCCTTTCCACCCCCCCCCCATCACTTAACTTTCCATTACTCTTGGTTGGCTTTATTTTTATATCAACATTTTCCATCAGTGGTAAATTAACCTTGATTAGTTCAAAGCTCATGGTCATGAACATTTGAGAACATGTCTGGATCTTTCACATCCCATATCAACCTAAGAAGAGTCTTGTTGGTTCGTATGTCTGCCCTAGGGCTATCAAATGCTCAGAGAGAAAAGAAACTGTATCACATCTAAGTCAAGATTGTAATTTTTATTCTGGAAATAAAGCCATGTAACACTGCCATTCTTTACATCAGTCACAATGAGTCCCCTTTAGGACCTAGGAAAGTTCTATTTATTAAAACATATGGTAAGTGTAAGAGACCTGGAATGTTGTAAACCTATCATATGGAGGCTAATGTCCTGGTCCTAGATGATCCTGGCAGGCTGACTAAATGGAGAAATTACTTTATGACATCTCTAAAATGACTGCTTCTATTCCAGCCAGGAGAGGAACTTTTTCCAAAAGATGAAAATGGAAAAATGATATATGACTCAGTAGATCTCTGTCGCACGTGAGAGGTGAGTCCAGGGAGGAGAAAACCAGGGGAGGAGTCAGAAGACGGGGAACTTCCTTCATTTCTTCTACCTGTGAGAATGGGCTGTGTCGGACCATCAGACTCAGCAGTTCATGAATCTAAGGACTGGGATGCTGGGGTTATAGGGAGGAAACCATTGCTGAAATGTTCACAGAAAAGGACAGAATCTGGGACAGTGAAGCCAGGCATCTATTTCCTTCCATGTGATATGTCTTCTCCGGGGTTTTCTAAGGAGGAGATGGTTAATTCTTCTTCTTGTGTCATGATCTTCTTCTCCTTTTTTCTTTCTTAAAATTAATGTCAATTCTTGACATGAGACACTTTTTACAGATTTTTTCCCAGCATTTATTCTTGATCTATCACTCATTTCAAATGACTGCTCACCATCCTTCCCTTTCCAGGCCCTGGAGAGATGTAAGGACGCAGGGCTGGCCAAGTCCATCGGGGTGTCCAACTTCAACCACAAGCAGCTGTAGAGGATCCTGAACAAGCCGGGGCTCAAGTACAAGCCCGTCTGCAACCAGGTGAGGATCCTCTCTCTCCTGCTCTTCAGAATCTCCCTCTTGGACTTCAGCCTGATGTCTGTCTGTCCTCCCCTCCTGTTCATCCGACCTTTGTGGACAGATGATTCTAGAGATCAGAGCCCCTGTCTGGATGGTGTAAATAAAACCAAAAAAGGTATCTCTGTCTGATAAAGTCTGGGTGGAAAATCTTGGGATGGCTTCCTGCTAAACTGTGGTGAGGACTGAGGGAAGGTAATGGAGGTATTAGGTTAGTCCCCCAGAACTTAGAGGAAGGAGGTGTTTCCCTGAGTTGAAAGGATCTCCAGAAATCAGATGGTAAAGGTGCCTCAGAGGGAACTATGTACTGGAAGAAAGACCATTAAAACATGGAATAGGAAATAAATAAAGATAAATCAGTTGAGACAAGTGTTAAGAGTTTGTATGGGGTTTAGATACCCAAATCCTTGGTGTCTCTGTGTTTATAAGGTCTTCAACAGGAAGCATAGTACAAAAAAAATTTACTGGAGGCTATGAAAATCATTCAGGTTATAGAGTGAAATCAACATCTTACAGCAATACTAACAGTGGATGAAATAGTCAGGAATTAGGGCACACACTGTGATTTACTCAGTCTTGATCTTTTTCTCCCATTGATGTCTATCATAAAATTAACTGTTTAAATACATTTTTATTTGTTTGATTCTGTACTCTTATATTTTTTAATTTTTTACTTTAGTGCTGTAAGAAAAGTTAAAATGATTCATTTAAAAACATTTTAAGTATATAACACTGCACAATACAATGTACTTTAAGTTCATTGTATTGTATTATATAATACAATAACTTTAAGTATAAGAACGATGCTGTACAGTAAATCTCTAGAATCTATTCACCTTGTATAATTGAGACTTTGTACCCATGAATAGGAAATGCTGATTTCTCCCTATTCCTCCCCACCCTGTGGTAACCATCACATTACTTTTTAATTTTGTGAGTTTGACCAATTTAGATATTAACATCCATCTTTCTGCAACTGTTGTATTTCATATAACGTAATATCCACAAGTTCCCCTGGTGGTGCAGTGTAAAGAATCTGCCTGCCAATGCAGGAGACTCTGGTTCAATCCCTGGGTTGGTAAGATGCCCTGGAGAAGGAAATGGCAACCCACTCCAGTATTCTTGCCTGGGAAGCCCATTGGGCCACCATAGAATCAAACATGACTTAATGAGTAAACAACAATAGTGTCTATAAGGTACAACCTGAAGTCAAGGAGTAAGAGTCTTCTACAGAAAATGTAGCTTGTAAAATTCAGGATAAATATATATATCAGTTCAGTTTAGTCACTCAGCCATGTCCTACTCCTTGTGACCCCATGAATCACAGCATGCCAGGCCTCCCTGTTCATCACTAAGTCCCAGAGTTCACTCAAACTCATGTCCATGGAGTTGGTAATGCTATCCAGTGCTCTCATCCTCTGTCGTCCCCTTCTCCTGCCCTCAATCTCTCTCAGCATCAGGGTCTTTTCCAGTGAGTCAACTCTTCGCATGAGGTGGCCAAAGGATTGGAGTTTCAGCTTCAGCATCAGTCCTTCCAATGAACATCCAGGACTGATCTCCTTTAGGAAGGACTGGTTGGACCTCCTTGCAGTCCAAGGGACTCTCAAGAGTCTTCTCCAANTTTTTTTTTTTCCCTTTGGAAAAAGGCAATTTTTTTTTCCCAAAGAGCTAACACATTCTTTCTGTACTGTTTTAAACAACCCTACTTTTCTATAATGATTAGACATACTGAGATCTATCTTGCTCTGTTTCAGACCTTTCTATTCTCTCCCATTAAAATTCATCTGGGCTTCCTTCCTTGGTGGCTCAGTGGTAAAAGAATTCACCTGCAATGAAGGAGACGTAGGTTTGATCCCTGGGTTGGGAAGATCCCCTGGACGAGAAAATAGCAACCCATTCCAGTATTTTTGCCTGGGAAATCCCATGGACAGAGGAGCCTAGAAGGCTACAGCCCACAGGGTTGCAAAGAAGTCAAACACAACTGAGCAACTGAACAACAAAAATATGTTTAATTACAGGAGCTGTTTGGATTCAGTAATACTCCTCAATATACTGTCATGCTGATGGACCTCAGCATTGTTTCTCTTTTTGTTTTCATTACTTTAAAATATTTTATTGGTTTTGACTTCTAAATTACTACGTGAACACACGCTTCTTATAACAAATTAAACAGCAGAGCATTGTGTAAAGATTAATGATCTCCCCCTCCTCCTTCTAGCCTTACTCTGCTGAGAAAACAAGGCTTATAGTTTGATGAATAAAATTTTGCACTTTTGTCTGTGTTCTTATGACACAATAATAATGATGATGATAAAGACTCTTTGGAAAGACGTGCTCCCTTCTTTAATTTTAAATGAGGATTCCTTTCCATAGTCTTTCTTTTTTACTTTTTAGCCAGAGATTGAACCCTTGCCCCCTGAAGTGGAAGTGCAGAGCCTTAACCACTGGACCGCCAGGGAATTCCCCAAAGAGTCTTTTAAAAAAAATTTATTTATTTGGCTGTGTTTGATCTTAGTTGCAACACACAGGGTCTTCAAACTTCACTGTGGCATATGGGATCTAGGGTCCTGACCAGGGAGCAACCCTTGGCTTCCTTCATTGGGAGTGTGGAATCTTAGCCACTGGACCACTAGGTAAGTTCCCTAAAGAGTCATTCTTAATACATTCTAGCACTGTAGCTCAAACTACAATTAATTTTTTTTTAATTCCCATTACATCAGTTGTGTTACCCAGTATTGCACTACAAACTGGTACAGACTGGGATTTTAAAGGAGGTCTCCCATGCTTGGTCCACTTTGTTTTCACTATATCAGAGTGTCATATTTACTCTGACCTCACCTAATACTCTTATTAGCTAATGATAACTAATCCAAGTTGTTCTTTAGCATCTTAGAATATAAAAAAGATTTCATCTATTCTTTAGAAGCAGTAGTAGATAAAGCCATTTTGCTTTACTTAATCTGGTGGGGTGATGGGGGTGGGGTGAGAGTAGAGGGATCTTTTTCCCTGTAAAGAATGCTCTATCCATAGTTCAAAAAGATACCTCAGTGTTCACTGCAGCACTGTTTACTGCCGTCAGGACATGGAGGCAACCTAAATGTATATCAATAGAGGAACAGATAAAGAAGCTCTGGTAGTAATACATGTAAACAATGGGATATTACTGAGCCATAAAAAGGAGTAAAATAGTGCCATTTGCAGTGTCGTAGATGGACCTAGAGAGTGTTATACAGAGTGAAGTAAGCCAGAACGAGGAAAACAAGCATTGTAGTTCAGTTCAGTTCAGTTGCTCAGTCATGTCCAACTCTTTGCGACCNGCTCTGGTAGTAATACATGTAAACAATGGGATATTACTGAGCCATAAAAAGGAGTAAAATAGTGCCATTTGCAGTGTCGTAGATGGACCTAGAGAGTGTTATACAGAGTGAAGTAAGCCAGAACGAGGAAAACAAGCATTGTAGTTCAGTTCAGTTCAGTTGCTCAGTCATGTCCAACTCTTTGCGACCTCATGTCCATTGAGTCGGTGATGCCATCCACCCATCTCATCCTCTGTTGTCCCCTTCTCCTCCTGCCCTCAATCTTTCCCAGCATCAGGGTCTTTTCAGATGAGTCAGCTCTTTGCATCAGGTGGCCAAAGTATTGGAGTTTCAGCTTCAACATCAGTCCCTCCAAATGAACACCCAGGACTGATCTCCTTTAGGAAGGACTGGTTGGATCTCCTCGCAGTCCAAGGGACTCTCAAGAGTCTTCTCCAACACCACAGTTCAAAAGCATCAATTCTTCCGCACTCAGCCTTCTTCACAGTCCAACTCTCACTTTCATACATGACTACTGGAAAAACCATAGCCTTGACCAGACAGACCTTTGTTGGCAAAGTAATGTCTCTGCTTTTTAATACGCTGTCTAGGTTGATCATGGAGCTACTCCACGTCTGAAGTCAGGGGCGGTGACTGAGATGAGCTACTGCAAGCCCGAGGTCAAGGAAGCAGCCAAGAGGAGCTATCACATGCCCGAGGTCAGGCGAGGTGGCCAACAGAAGCAACCCCACGTTCAAGGAGTGGTGGCTGCAGGCGCAGGAGGGCCCGGAGGAGCTACTCCATGTTCAAGGTCCGGAGAGGTGGCCATGAGGAGATACAACTCATCCAAGGTAAGAAGCAGTGGCTGCGCTTTGCTGGAGCAGCAATGAAGAGATACCCAACGTCCAAGGTAAGAGAAACCCAAGTAAGACAATAAGTGTTGCAAGTGGGCATCAGAGGGCAGACACACAGAAACCATAACCACAGAAAACTAGCTAATCTGATCACACGGACCACAGCCTTGTCTAACTCAATGAAACTAAGCCATGCCATGTGGGACCACCCAAGACAGACAGGTCATGTTGGAGAGGTCTGACAGAATGTGGTCCACTGGAGAAGAGAATGGCAAATCACTTCAGTATTCTGGCCTTGAGAACCCCATGAACAGTATGACAAGGCAAAATGATATGATACTGAAAGGGGAACTTTC
This sequence comes from Neotragus moschatus, assembly GCA_006410615.1. Classification (NCBI taxonomy): domain Eukaryota; kingdom Metazoa; phylum Chordata; class Mammalia; order Artiodactyla; family Bovidae; genus Neotragus; species Neotragus moschatus. The sequence goes on from SJYA01001891.1 coordinate 69,908, forward strand.
TGGGTCGGTAGGTGCCCAATATACTACTGGAGATCAGTGGAGAAACAACTCCAGAAAGAAAGGAGGGATGGAGCCAAAACAAAAACAATACCCAGTTGTGGATGCTACTGGTGATAGAAGCAAGGTCTGATGCTGTAAAGAGCAATATTGCATAGGAACCTAGAATGTCAGGTCCGNAGGTCTGACAGAATGTGGTCCACTGGAGAAGGGAATGGCAAACTACTTTAGTATTCTTGCCCTGAGAACAGTATGAAAAGGCAAAATGATAGGATACTGAAAAAGGAACTCCCTGGGTTGGTAGGTGCCCAATATGCTACTGGACATCAGTGGAGAAATAACTGCAGAAAGAATAAAGATATGGAGCCAAAGTAAAAACAATACCCAGTTGTGGATGTGACTGGTGATAGAAGCTAGGTTCCTGGAGAAAGGATAGGCTATCCACTCTGATGTTCTTGGGCTTCCCTGGTGGCTCAGATGGTAAAGAATCTGCCTGCAATGTGGGAGACCTGGGTTTGGTCCCTGGGTTGGGAAGATCCCCTGGAGGAGGGCATGGCAACCCACTCCAGTATTCTTGTCTGGAGAATCCCCATGGACAGGGGATCCTGGAAAGTTACATTCCATGGGGTCACAAGGGGTTGCACATGACTGCACAACTAAGCACAGCACAGGATATATGTATAATCAATATTCTAAATTAAAAAGGCTTCAAAACTATTGTGATTTTAGCATTAATTTTGCCTCCAAGTTTTCATTGTGAAAATTTTCAGATATTAGAAAAGTTAAGGGTACGGTCAAGGACACCCATATTTTCCCTGTTTTATGCAAAATGTTTCACATTTTGCCACATTGGCAGATGTGTGTGTGTGTGTGTGTGTGTGTGTGTATTTACATGTGTAATATTAGGTTGAACTGATCTCACTGTGGCTCACATGTCACTTTGAGCCATGTATCTCAAGCTCTTTTAATCTGTCACGGTCACTCAATTATAATTTTTAACCATGATATCCAACCAGTTTTTCAACAAATATAATAGATTTATCAGACTATCATCTTGTATTGTTAATTTGTTTCTCAATTCCTGTAAATTAACAGATAGACGTGAACCCCTTACTCATGCTCATAAATTTGTACATTTTGGGGATATGCCCTTTGCATGCTGTGCCCCTCACATGGCACCCAGCAGGAAGCACATGATGACTAGCTATCCCACTGTGATGATGGTATTTTTGTTCTCCTAGTAAAGCTACTGGTAGCTAGATTTTTAAATTTTAGAAATGTGTATTTCCCATGTTGAAATTGTCTAGTCATCTACTGGATAATAACTGTCATCAGAGGAATTTCAATTTCCCCCAAGTTTTCATATAATGGTTGAGAATCCATCAATGATGTTCACCTGAATTAATTATTTTGTTGGGACAGTTTTCAATATTTTCAATGTAAGCACTTTTTAATCTTACCTGACAGTTTATTGTAAAAATAAGATTCCCTCATTCAGTCAGGATAAAATACACCTATTCCTATATGACGGAAGGCAATGGCACCCCACTCTGGTACTCTTGCCTGGAAAATCCCATGGACAGTGGAGCCTGGTGGGCTGCTGTCTATGGGGTTGCATAGAGTCGGACATGACTAAAGCGACTTAGCAGCAGCAGCATTCCTATAAGACAAATCAAAAACGTCCCTTCTTCCCTTTAACTGTCAGTTTCTGAGAAAGGACTTTTCGTAATAATCATCGGTAGAGGGAAACATTTTTGCTCTTTCTCTCTCTCAGGGATTTTTTTCTAACTCTGTGTGCTACATTTTCTCTCACTCATGATTCCCTTTGGTGTTAAAATCTACTCAGATGTTACCAATGGGAACCCATCAATCTGGTTCTTTTGTCCTGCAGACATTTATTCATGTATCTTGGAGCAAATTCTTGCTTTTTGCAAGAATTGGTGTCCAAGACTCAAACAGTTGTTTTCTTGTCCCAGATCTGGAGTTAGGTATGTCCCCTGGTAATGTATTTAGTAACTGAGTTCTGGTCCCTAGGGTTGCTTGTTCTCAGGAATGTTATTACTTTTTCTGTTTTCGGAAATAGAGATATAATATGTATTTCTTAAAAAATTACTTGATATTGATATTTTCAGTTCCAATTTAATGTTCCATACTTTATTTTTTCTTTAGATGTTTTAAACTTTTTGCCTTTCTCTGTCATATTGCTATCACCTTCCTACATAACCTGACACTCTTCTATGTTGGCATTCTACAGGTGGAATGTCACCCTTATCTCAATCAGAACAAACTGTTGGAGTTCTGCAAGTCACATGATATCGTTCTTGTTGCCTATGGTGCTCTGGGATCCCAACGATTGAAAAATTGGTATTGAACGCTAATGAAGGCAACAGAGAGTTTGCCTAAAATTCAGTTTTTCATGGCATATGTTTTGTTATGTTGTACTCAGTGCTCTCAGCTGGCAGGGGGTTGAGAGGGGAAATGCAAGAGCCTTCTCTTTTGTCTTCTCATCACCCAGCCAGTTATTTTTTACATTTTATGTGTCTTGTTGTAGATTAATCAATAACAAGTGATTGCATTAAAATCTATATATAATCCCCCAGCTGAGATCTAAAACATACGCTTAAGTCATGATTTACTTACTTAGTAACTAATGAACACATTGCTAGTAAAAGACTCTCTGAGCTTCCCTTACCTTATGCTGAAAGTCAGGATAATAAACCTCCCAGGTCAATGGTGATCGGGGAAAAAAATGACAGTTTGAATCATTTTTGTAAACATCTGTACAAGTACTGCACACTGTAAATAGTGATGAAAAGAATAGTTACTATGAGACTACTCAATTGTTATCAATACTGAGAAAGTTAAACTAAAAAGTATCTCAGTCTTTTCCTTCTCCTTTTATGCTCTTGTACTTACTTTGGGGCTATGATTGGAGAGGAAAAACAACCCTTGAAATGTACAAGAACAAAACCACAGCTNTGAAAAGAATAGTTACTATGAGACTACTCAATTGTTATCAATACTGAGAAAGTTAAACTAAAAAGTATCTCAGTCTTTTCCTTCTCCTTTTATGCTCTTGTACTTACTTTGGGGCTATGATTGGAGAGGAAAAACAACCCTTGAAATGTACAAGAACAAAACCACAGCTGTGGAAGCACTGATCTCAATCCAGCATACACCCAGGTGACCAGGAGAGCTTTGTAAACACAGATTGGGAGGTGACAGAGCCGAGTTTCTGATTCAGTTTGTCTTCAGCTAAGCCCTGGGATTTGTATTTCTCACAAGACTCCAGGTGAAACCGATGCTGCTGGTCCCTGGACCGCACTTTGAGAAGCACTGGTCTAGAGCTGACATACCTGATCTGTTTGGGAAGCCTCTTAGAAACTGAGTACTCACTCTCAGCTCCTCAGGATTTCTGAATTTCCTTCCAGGGTGAACCCGAACTACCCTATTCTTTTGGAGGACCCAGTTCTTTGTGCCATT
>SJYA01001891.1:74156-88468 GCA_006410615.1 Neotragus moschatus
AAATCTATATATAATCCCCCAGCTGAGATCTAAAACATACGCTTAAGTCATGATTTACTTACTTAGTAACTAATGAACACATTGCTAGTAAAAGACTCTCTGAGCTTCCCTTACCTTATGCTGAAAGTCAGGATAATAAACCTCCCAGGTCAATGGTGATCGGGGAAAAAAATGACAGTTTGAATCATTTTTGTAAACATCTGTACAAGTACTGCACACTGTAAATAGTGATGAAAAGAATAGTTACTATGAGACTACTCAATTGTTATCAATACTGAGAAAGTTAAACTAAAAAGTATCTCAGTCTTTTCCTTCTCCTTTTATGCTCTTGTACTTACTTTGGGGCTATGATTGGAGAGGAAAAACAACCCTTGAAATGTACAAGAACAAAACCACAGCTGTGGAAGCACTGATCTCAATCCAGCATACACCCAGGTGACCAGGAGAGCTTTGTAAACACAGATTGGGAGGTGACAGAGCCGAGTTTCTGATTCAGTTTGTCTTCAGCTAAGCCCTGGGATTTGTATTTCTCACAAGACTCCAGGTGAAACCGATGCTGCTGGTCCCTGGACCGCACTTTGAGAAGCACTGGTCTAGAGCTGACATACCCGATCTGTTTGGGAAGCCTCTTAGAAACTGAGTACTCACTCTCAGCTCCTCAGGATTTCTGAATTTCCTTCCAGGGTGAACCCGAACTACCCTATTCTTTTGGAGGACCCAGTTCTTTGTGCCATTGCCATAAAGCACAAGCAAACCCCAGCTCTGGTTGCCCTTCGCTACCAGATACAACGTGGGGTTGTGGTTCTGGCCAAGAGTTACGACAGGAAGCGGATCAAAGAGAACATGCAGGTGATGAGGGGGCTATAGGCAGAGGGCTCCTAAGGAATATCCTTCATGAGGGTCATTTTTGTCCAGCTGATGGATTATTTTTGAGTCAGAATGAGTTACCTGTTTTTTCCTGTGCATGAATGCCTTCTGTGTATTTCTAGTGGTTTTCTCCCCCTGATGGGGCAACAGGAGAGGTGGCATGGCTGGAGAGGGTTAAGGTTGGACAGAAAATAGAGATTTTAGATCCAGCATTACATCTGCAAATTATTCTGTCACCCTGTGCAAATGACATCTCATTTTCTTTGTTTACAATTGACAAAATCGCATTATGTGATTTTCTTAAACTGTTTAGGCTGCTCTGACAAAATAGCACAGATTGAGTGGCTTAGAAAAAAATTGAAATTTATTCCTCACAGTTCTAAAGCTAAAAGCCTGGAGTCAGGGTGCCCAGGTGATCAGGTGAGGGCTCTCCTCCAGGTCACAGGCTTCTCCTTGTATCTTAACATGGTGGAGGGGGCAACAGAGCTCTCTCAGCTCTTATATGAATATGACACTGTTCAAGTCTCATTCATAAAAGCTCCACTGTCATGGTCTAGTCATCCCTCAAAAGCCCCCTTTCTAGCACCATCACAGTGCTAGAAATGTGTAAGGGGTAAGGTTAACAACACTTGAATTTGGGGACACACGAGTGAGAACAGTCATCCTGAACCAGTTCATCATGGTTTTATTTTACATTTTTCTGAATATTAATGTACTTTCATTTTCATACATATCAGTTTCTGCCTTTGTGAAGTTCCTATTTATGACTTTGTACATTTTTATTAGATTATATGTCTTTTTATTTTTATATTGTACCATTAGCCGTAGCTGTACAAGAAATCTCCCCCATTTAGGGGTTTAAGGCAGAGATCGTTTATGCGCCTCTTGATTCTGTGGTTTCACAATCAACTTGCACTCAGCTAAGCTGTTGTCTTCTTGGCTGAGCTCTTTTGGGCATTTGTAGTTCAGTGCAGAGCTGCTTAGCACTTCTGCTTTAGCAGGTGGATGAGACTATTGTTAAAGGAGACTGCATGCTTCTCTGAATATATTTTCATATATATTTGGCTAGACTGTTGTCAGCCTACTTGGTCTTTATCTCATCACAGTGCTATTAACCCCAGTCAGTGAGTGGGAAAAATCCTCTTCCTGTCTGGGCTCAGATCTGACTCACCACTTCAGGGAAATATCACTGTTCAGTGGAAGNATATATTTTCATATATATTTGGCTAGACTGTTGTCAGCCTACTTGGTCTTTATCTCATCACAGTGCTATTAACCCCAGTCAGTGAGTGGGAAAAATCCTCTTCCTGTCTGGGCTCAGATCTGACTCACCACTTCAGGGAAATATCACTGTTCAGTGGAAGTTACAGGTCAAACTAAGTCAAGGGTAGGGGAAATGTTCCCTAATAAACTGGCTTTTTGTTTCCACCCAAATCTCTATCTGTAATACACTTAAACTGATTTTTGAATATGACATGAAAAAGTATATACATATAGTTAAAGAGAAATCTATGTGTCAGTTATTTTCCCACAGATTTTCACTGTCAACTCTGTTATGTATCAAATGTCCATAACTACATTTCTGGCCTCTCTTCTATTTAACTATTTACTTCTCTGTACTACTTTATTATAGTGGAAAATAATCTTGTTTTAAATAGCATTCTTTTTTTCCCTTTAAGTATGTCTTCACTGCTCTTGACTAGCTGTTCTTTTATATAAAATTTAGTATCAATCTACCAACTTCCACAAAAGAATAACTGTTTAAGACTTTGGTTCACATTGCATTTCTCACTTTGGAGAAAATTGATTTCTACACGAAATTGACATTTCCATTTTGTGACTATGATATGCATTTTTAATTATTTACGTATTCTATAATACTTTAAGTGCATTTCATAACTTTCTCACAGAGACATGTACATAATCAATGTTTTATATTTATTCATAGGTAATTAATACGTTTACTATCAGATTCTTGATTAGGTTTTCACAGGGGGATCCTCTTTTCCATACTTGCTTAAACTCTATGCTGTGTCATATTTTAGGGGATGTTAAGAAGGAAGAAAACAGTCTAGTGTTCGGTCAAGTGCACTTATTTTGTCCAGGTTGTCCAACAGTGCCTTTGTTTGCAAAAAAATTGATTTTTGTTTGCTTGTCTTCTGTCAAAAGAAATTCACGTAGAAAGATAGGGGATTTATGCCTTGCAACCTGTGTGTGTGTGTCTGTCTGAGAACTGGAGCAGAAAAGTAGAGGTTGTAGAAAAGAGAAGTGAGAACTCTGCAGAGGGTCCCAGGTTGTTCACCTGGAAGCTGAAGACAGACACAGCTCCTCTGTCTCCTCTTCTTGTCTCCATCCAGCTGGAAAGTCCTCCAGTCCCCAGGGCGAGGCCAGCTTCTTAGGGGAGAAGTCAATGTGATTCTTCCTTTATTCCAGGTTCTTAACTTTGAATTGACTCCGGAAGACATGAAAGCAATTGATGGCCTCAACAGTAACATACGATATTATGATTTAGTCTTGTAAGTGACTTGTGTATATTTCACACGTACACTGTTTTTTGTAGCAGGCAGGTCAGTAGGAAAACTAAGCTTTTTAAAAGCTTAATTCTCAGAAGACAGTCCTGGTTTCCAGAGTAGCTATAAACCTGGGGTTTCATGCAGACCTCAGATCAGAAGTTTCCTCCAGGGCTCCATCTCTGACCAACAGAAATGTGACTAGGACCCAGGACAGCCCATAAATAAAATCCCCAGATTTGACATGGTGGCAAATTCACTACTTTGTGCCCCTAATCCCCGTGACTGATGTATCTCCTCTCAGGGTCCAGGAATCCAGTAGACACAGAGAGGACAGTGCCTGCAGCCCGCTATTCTTTTAGGGACCTGTGAACATATTTTATTTTTCAACCTTTTATAAAATTGGGAGGAAATGATTAATAATGACTATGTAATAATGAATCCAGCTTGGACTACATTTGTGTTTATCTTAACACAATTGTAAAATATATTGTTGATATTTTTTATGGAGGAAAGTCTCATGAAAGGCAAAATGCATCAGTACTGAGAGGTCACATGGCTTGGCCTCCACTCCCTTCCCTAAGTGTTTGGTAAATTCTCTCCCTAATGGGCCTTTCTTTACCAAGACACCATCCATTTCTTTCAAATAGATCTCTTCTTTGGCCTTTTCCCACTATTAAAAATCCCATATCCTCATCCTTATAATCTCACAAAACTGAATTACAAGGCAATCATGAGCTTAACTGACTCTCCAATGAGTGATGGCCATGCCCTTAGCAGGACACACTCAGGTAAGATGGTCTGGGTCTCTCTGGTTTCTTGACTAAAGACTCACTCCAGTGTTGCCTTTGTTCATCAGGGGACATCCCCTAAGAAACCCCTAACTCCTTGACTTTGACTTAGTCACTAACATGAAATTCCAGCTGCCTAATTACTGCAGGAGGATGTCAGGATTGAAGAGAAAGAAGGGTAATCAAACAGAGAGATATTAGAAGAGCGTTTAGAGAGAAGGGAATACCAATTGTTAGTCAAAGGAAGATTTAGTTTTAAATGAAAGATGTCAAAACTTTGTCTCCTATTTGTAAAGCTATATCATGATTCTGAAAAANCGTCTACATATTGGAATAAGGTAGTAGAACCTAGGTCTAAAGTTTGTAGGTCCCTTTGAAGGGCTTGATCGAAAAAATGAGGGCTATCTCTAAACCCTTGTGGTAAAACAGTCCAAGTTAATTGTTCAGATTGGTATGCGTCTGGATCCGTCCAGATGAAGGCAAATAGGAGCTGTGAGGAATGATGTATAGGTACAGTAAAGAAGGCATCTCTGAGGTCTAATACCAGGAAACAGAGTTGTCAGGGGGAATACGTGAGAGAAGGGTGTAGGGGTTAGTGACCACGGAGTATATGAGTATAATGGCCTCTGATCTTGTGAAGATCTTGAACTAGACGTCAGGAGTGGGGTCCCTTTTTGACTGCCAGTATAGGAGTATTATGAGGAGGACAGATAGGCCGTAAAAGGCTAGCTTTAAGCAGTCAGGAGATTATTGGTTTAAGTCTTTGTTGGATTCTGTGGTCAGGGTATGTTGAGTTTGGGTTATTTCTTGAGAAGGATTTTTAAGAAAGACCTGTATGGGAGAATGGTGTCGGGCTACCGACAGGGCTTCAGTGTCCCAGACCTGAGGATCTATCAGGGGAAGGTCAGGGGGCAGGTTTTGGGGGTGAGGGCTGGCCAGGGATTTGGGTGCCTTTTGGATGCAAAGAATTGATATGGGATCTAAGAATGGGAGGTTTATAACAGTTTGTAGCTTAGCCAGAAGATAATGTCCCATCAATGCCCTTGGGCATTGAGGAACTACTATATAAGAATTTGTTAGTATTGTTTTGTCAAAGGAGCAAAGGAAAGGAGGGGTTATTTTGGTATAAAAAGGGATGCCTGAGACCCCCTTCGATGGCCACTTCTGAAGGTTGGAGAGGGCCCTTAAAGGAGGTTAAAAGTGAAAAGGCCACTCCAGTGTCTATTAGGAATGAAACTTTGTGTCTGGCCACTGTGCCAATTACCAGAAGCTCTGAGTCCATCTGTATGGGGTGGACTTGGGATCTGGAGCTTGGGCTCCATCACTGGAATAACTCAGGCACAATTGGATCATCTCTCACTTCATCCGAGGAACCATGGTCTGGGTTGCCAGGGCTTGCCTGAGTCTCTCTCCTGGCTCATTGTTGTTGGGCCTGGGGCGGACCCCGAGATTTGGTGGGTAGTGTCTGAGGACAATCTATCTTCCAGTGGCCCCATTGTTTATAGGTGGGGCAGGGTTTGGTGGATGGCTGGGAATTTGGGCAAGACCTAGCCCAGTGTCTCGTTTGGTTATATCTAAAGTAGGGGCCTGGAAGGTTAGCTCCCATACAGGTGGGCTGAGGTTGATAGGCCAAAGGGGTTGAATTTTTTTCTTGGATAGCTGCAGCAAATAAAGCATATTTGACCTTTCTTTCCTTTTCTTTTTCTTTTTACTCTTCTTCCTCCCTATTGTTGCAAACTTTAAAGGCTGTTTCTAGGAGATCTCACTGAGGGATTTCAGGGCCCTTCTCTAACTGGCCTAGTTTCAGTGAATATTGGGGGCTGACTTGCTTATGAACTGGACGTGTAGGTACAGAAGTCCGGCGAGGGTGGAAATATCTAGATTAGTGTATTTTTGGACTGCCTCAGTAAGCCATGAAAGAAAAAGGGCGGGATTTTGATCTTTTTCTTGAGTCACTTCCCTAATCTCATCATAGTTAACATGAATGTGAGAGCTTTTTAGCATTCCTTCTAGTAAACAGATGATGTATGATACAGGTACTGGATGCTGGCATCACCTGCTCGATGTGTCCACCCTGGCTCAGTTAAAGGGACTGCATCATCAGCCACCGATTAGTCCTATCTTGATTATGGAGCTGATCAGCATGAGTCTGGGCTGCCTGCCATATCCATTTCTTTTCATCAGGGGTTAAAGTGGCATTTAGGATGTAATAAAGATCATTCCAGGTTAAATGATATGCTAGTGTAAGGTGGAGGAATTCTTTTGTGTATCTAGTAGGATTTTCTGAAAAGGATCCCAATTTTTCTTCAATCTGGCTCATATCAGAAACTGAGAAAGGCACATGAACCCGGGTAGGGCCCTCTGGTCCCGCTGCCTCTCTGAGAGGAAACGTGGTTGCTTCGGGTCCTGGCCAATGGAGGGGGGATGGAAATCTCTTTTGGGGTTTCAGACTGTTCTGCAGGAGGAAGGGCTAGAAGATGAGGTCTCGTCTCTGGAAGCTTTCTCTCTGGGCAGTAGGGAGGAGGCTCATCTGCCAGGTCAAAATCGGGGGCTGGTGGTTTAGGGGGCCTTGTGGGGGCTTTAGATTTGGATTCTTTTGTAATGGAGGGGGAGAGAGAGCAGAGGAGGATTTGATTGGTAGAACAGTCCTTGCAGAGAGAAAGATGGCTTCTAAGGTCCCAGAAGGTTTTAATATATGGGCCCTCTGACCATTTGGGATTCCATTTGAGGAAGTTAGTGAGATCTGATAAAATATTGAAATTGAAAGTCCCGAACTCAGGCCAGTGGTTTGGTTATGAGTTTGTATTGAGGCCAAGTTTGAGTGCAAAGTGACTCGAGTTTATGAACCTTGAGATTGGTCAAGAATAGAGGTTTGAGGTTTCATTTTACACAGGCCAAGGGAGAGTCAGATGGATTGGCTTGACCCCATAGCAAATGGCTCGTGACTGTCCGGTCGAGAGAAAAGGTCATCACGTAATCTTTTGACTAGGCAAAGAAAGACAGAGAGACTCTGAAGGAGGGAGAGGCATCCTCCACGTACCTCCCCAGAGGGCCTTTTGGCCAGAGGGTTCTCTGGGAACCCAGAAAGGAGGATAGTCTATGGCACCCTAGAGTACCATCTGAGCTTACTTGGGCTACTGGGTCAGGCAAGAATTCGTGATGAATGGAGGGAGGTCGAATGGCAAAAGGCCTCTGTCCTGGAGTTGAAAAGAAAGTGTAGAGAAAAGAGGGAGAGAGAGAGAGACCAGTATTCCTCGGGTTATGTGGAAAACCAATAAAGCCCTCACACAGGACTTGTACCACTCACGAAGGCACAGGGCGTCCTCTAGAGATCTTGAAAGTCCGGGCGGGAAAGTGAGCTCGGCAGCCTTCCATGCTCCAAAGAGCTGGCCCTGGAGAATGAGAAGGACACAACCTCCTGTGGTTTCTGCACCAAAAAATGTAGGGTAAGGGAGTTAGAGAAGGTGAGGTTCAGAAAAAGAACCAGACTGGCACTTTACAGAAACAGATCACCTTTAATGGGGCGGAAAGGGGCAGCAGTCAGATTAGTGAGCTGCTGCACTAACCCAAGAAAAGAGTAAGTATATAGAGGCATATATGTGGAAATCTACTGTCTTAAGGGGGCCTGTTCTCCAAGGTTGGAGTACTTATCTCTTAAATGGCTGGGCAAGGAATTCTGGAGATCAGCCAGAGGCTGGATGGGCTGGGAGCTGGTCACAATCAACCTTAAAGTCCATTTTTTTCCCTTCGGGTGAGAGAGTTCTTTGTTTTGCATAGAATGGTGAGGAGGACCTGGAGGGGAGTTTTAACTCTAGGCGATATTGAGCCTTGTAACTTTCTTTCACAGCCGAGTGCTGGATGAGAAACACTGCACTTGGGTTTTGCCTCATACTCTTGATACTGCTTGGAAACTTATCTTGAGTAGAACATATATTATCATTTGTAGGAATAAGCTGCAATCTTATAGGGCAAGGTCTCAGTTCTTGGTCCTTGTTACTGTATTTTAATGGAAATATAACTTCAGTGCTTGGACTTAAAAGGGACTAGTGGACAAGTCTCTATACCGGAAGCCAGAAAGTTTTCTGTTCATTGTGACTTTAGAGTGTGCAGTTGTATGACCAGGGACTGGTCCTTAATTTTTTAGTCCCACTTTTATCCTTTGGAAATACAGAAAGAAATATTCTTGGACACTTTACCAAAGAAGATACTCAGCTGGAAAATATGCATATGAAAAGTATGTGTCATTTGGACTTGCAAACTAAAAAAAAAAAGAAAGCAACTATTAGGTTCTCCTACATACCTATCAGAATGGCTAGACTCAAAGCAGTGACAACACTGAATGTTGCGATAGAATCTCTCCTTCATGAGTCCTGGGAATGCAAAATGGTACTGTTTTTTTTTGGTCAATAGTTTGAGGTTTCTTACAAAACTAAACATATTCTTAGTAAGAGATCCAGCGATTGTGCTTTTGGATATTTACACAAATAAGCTGAAAACTTATGTCCACACAAAATCTTGCACATGAATGGTTATGCTAGTTTTACTAATTGCTATTTAGTCACTAAGTTGTGTCCAACTCTTCGCAACTCCTTGACTGTAGCCCACCAGGCTCCCCTGTCCACGGGATTCCCCAGGCAAGCATACTGGGTGGATTGCCACTTCCTTCTCTAGGGAATCTTCCTGACCCAGGGACTGAACCTGAGTCCTGCTTGGCAGGTGAATTCTTTATCACTGAGCCACCCAAGTTATAAATATAGAGATTCACTGGATACAGAGACATAACTTTACCCATCAGTAGAATCTTATTCAGTGACAAGAAACAAACTATCAGGATATGAAAAGCCACAGAGGAAAATTAAATGCATATTGCTATGTGAAGAAAGCAACCTTAAAAAGCTACATACTATATATATGATTCCAACTGTATAACATTCTGGAAAAAGCAAAATATAAAGAGAGTAAAAAGATCAATGTTGCCAGGGATTTAGAAGAGGAAAGAAAGGGAAAGATGGATATTGGAGCACACAGAATGTTCAGGGTGGTGAAACTATTCTATATTATGTATACAGTAATGGTAGATTCTTATGTCAATATGCATTTTTTAGTATGCATAGAGCTGGTGTACAACTAAAAGTTTGAATTGTTTTGCACTCTATGGCCCTTGCTTAATAGTAAAGTATCAATGTTAGCTCATCAGTTTTAACAAAAGTTGCACAGCAACGCAAAATGCTAATAAAGTGTGGCAGGGGGTGGGGAGGAGAGGAGGGATTTCCCTGTCAATCCAATAACTACCCTAAAAGTAGTCTAGTGTTAAGATAAACAATGTAGGGTCCAATTTTTATTCCTTCGAACAGTTTGAAAGTGAAAGTGTTAGTTTCTCAGGGGTCTGACTCTTTGCCACCCCACAAACTGTAACCCTTCCGGCTCCTCTGTCCATGGGATTCTCCAGGTGGGTTGCCATTCCCTTCTCCAAGGAATCTTCTGACCCAGGGATCAAACCCAGGTCTCCTGCATTGCAGACAGGTTTTTTACTGTTTGAGCCACCAGTTTAGGAAGGCCTAAACAGAGAGCACAACGCAATTTTGATCCATTAGCTTCTGTGTTATGGGCCCAGTACACCTCTGCTATACCACTCTGCTGAACCCTCTTACAGTTTAACTTTTTAAAGAACTTTTTGAGGATCTGCTAAGAGTCAGATTTTGTGATTATCTCATGACACCACTGTTAAGAAATTCAACAATCAAATTGTCAGTGTTTCTAATAGTTTTCAGGTCTATGAAGGTGAACTAGAATGGCAAATAGGCTATTTTGTGGTCATTACCTATGTCTTAGCAAAGCAGGTTAGCAGACTTCCAGGTGATCCACACGAAACTGTGTGGAATTGTTTTGGATAAACTAGTTTTCAAAGGGCTAGTTCCCTCCTAAGGAGAGTGGAATTTGACTTCAAAGGACCTTCCATGTCTGTGAACTGACTTGCCTATCTCTACAAATTTGTGGCACTTTTCCTCACCTAGAAGAGAAAGGATAGGCTGGAGAAGGGATAGGCTACCCACTCCAGTATCCTTGGGCTTCCCTTGTGGCTCAGCTGTAAAGAATCCACCTGCAGTATGGGAGACCTGGGTTTGATCCCTGGCTTGGGAAGATCCCCTGGTGAAAGGAAAGACTACCCACTCCAGAATTCTGGCCTGGAGAATTCCATGGACTATACAGTCCATGAGGTCACAAAGAGTTGGACATGATTGATCAACTTTCATTTTCCTCATTAGTCATTTTCTACCTGCATAGCAGTTGAAGGTGCCAGATTCTTTCATAACTCACACAGCAATTATTTCAATCCATGCTGACCTATAGTACCACAAAGATAAGGAACAGATATTCACTGAACTATAGCAAAGTTCAGAGATAAAATCTTAGATGGTACAGCCTCTGAATGTCACCCATGCCCGAGGCAGACTGAAAGAAGAGCCTTGTAGTTGTAGAACTCAGCCAACTGGGGCAAAATTCCTAGTTCGATAAAAATTTCTATGTTTTATTCTTTGGAATCAAAGTCACCAAAAATAGTCTTTGCCAACAAGGACTCATGGAAATTGCAGTGCCAAACACTATGAATTTGAAAAACCATGGGATTCATTCAGAAATTCAGTTAAGATTCTCCCAGCAAAATACTAAAAGGTCATAGTAATATTGGCCTGTTTGGAATTGATGTTATGAAACCTGACATTCAGACTGAATAATCCTGAACCTTAACCTAAGATCTGAAACCACAAGTTACCATCAAACCCCATGACAAGCAGTCACAGGGTTGTTTCTCAAATTAAAAATAATAGATGCAAATGAGGAAATCTAATACTTCTCCTTTTAACATTTATGCTACAGTAAAGTGTTTTTATTTATTTATTTGGCTGCACGCTATGGCAGCATGTGAGACCTTAGTTTCCAGACCAAGGGTCAAACCTGCACCTCCTACGTTGGAATCTTAACCAGTGGACTCCCAAGGAAGTCTCTATAATAAAGTGTTTTTTTCAAAAACCTATTTTGATATAAGTCTTTAACTTCCTGATTATGTCTGTCATTATCTACCCAAAGTTTTGCCTTTTGTTTCTAGTAGAGGAGGTTCTTTTGACATTTTATGTAATGCAGGAAAAGTTACTGAAACTTGATGGACTTCCTCAACTTTTGTTTGTCTGAGAAAACTCCCTATTTTGCCTTTATAGCTAAATGATAATTTTGCTGGGTAGGGTATTCTTGGCTGACAGCTTTTATCTTTCAGCATCTTGAAAATGAGACTTTCATCCTTCTTCCCTCCTCCACGCCTATTAAGTTTCTGTTGAGAAATCTGCTGATAGTCTAAAGGAGGTTCCTTGGAAGGTGTCATCCTTTGTTCCCTGGCAGCTTTTAAAATTCTTTCTTTGCCATTGACTTTTGAAAGTGTTTTCAAAATGTGTTTTGGAGAAAGTCTTTTTGCAAATATAATGTGGGTCAAGTCACTGATTCTTCCATTTTTTTTCCCAGAGTCTTGGTGAATCCAGTACCCCTATACCCCCACCTACCACACACAGCACATTGTTGAAAATGCAAAGGAAAGAGAGAAAAAACAGTGTGTGCAGGCTTTTCAGAGGCCTTGCTCCCCTTAGTAGTCAGGGGTGAAAAGCTGACCAATGAAGTAACATTTTTCTCATTGTTTATTTGCTTTATTCATAGCATGATATCTGCAGGTTTTCTTTCCTTTTCTTAAGTTTTGTCTGCACTGTGTCTTCTTTACTGCTAGGGCTTTTCTCTAGTTACATCAAGTGGGGGCTACGCTCTAGTTGTGGTGCCTGGACTTCTCATTGTGGCAACTTCTCTTGCTGCAGAGCATGGGCTTTAGGACACACTGTCTTTAGTAGTTGTGGCTCCCGGGCACTAAAGCACAGGTTCAGTAGTTGTGGTGCTCAGGCTTTGTTCCTCTATGGCATGTGGATTCTTCCCAGGTCAGGGATTGAATTCATGTCTCCTGCACTGGCAGGCAGATTCTTTACCACTGAGCCACCAGGGAAGCCCAGGATCCATAGTTTTAACTCTGCAAATGATAGCCTGATTATATCCATATTAGAATAGTCAGCACTCTCCAATGAAAAATAGTGTCTGGATAAGTTCTTCTTTTCCAAATCAGACTCAGACCTGTTCCTGAAAGACAGGTTCATGGCGGTTCTCACAGTCTGAGGAGGGCTGGTGTTTGCCATGTGAAACACCATAGATGTTTTTATCTACTGTCTCTAATATTTAAAACTGTGCTTGACTATTTCCTCTTTGATTGTAATACATAGTTTGCTTTACGACTTTAATTGTACTTAGAAAAGAGTCTTAAAAACAGTGTACTGCCAATTAGCACTGACGTGTAAGTGTGCACACAAAAGTCAAGGGCAACTGGGCACATAAGTGCCCTCCCAGAGTCCACCAGACAACTGTCTTAACTTTTACTTCCCCCAAAGGTAAAAGATTTGGCTCTACCTTACCAAACTTTTTCATGTTCAACTTTGAATATATCCTAGATATCCACTTAGAGGTAAATATCAAAATCTTTACATGGAGAAAGCAATATTCTCTCATGTCATGGATTCTCCCTTTCTCAGCGTGAAACTATCTCCAATAATTCACCTGTGGACTATAGTGTGCATAACTTTCAACCTTTAAAAAAANTTTGAATATATCCTAGATATCCACTTAGAGGTAAATATCAAAATCTTTACATGGAGAAAGCAATATTCTCTCATGTCATGGATTCTCCCTTTCTCAGCGTGAAACTATCTCCAATAATTCACCTGTGGACTATAGTGTGCATAACTTTCAACCTTTTAAAAAAATTTATTGGAGTATCTTCTCTTCAGTCGCTCAGTCATGTCTGACTCTTTTTGACCCCACAAACTCTACCTCACAAGGCACCTCTATTCATGGAATTGGGGTATAGTTGATTTAAAATGTGTTACTTTCAGGTGATCTAGAGATCTCTTCAAGAAAATTAGAGATACCAAGGGAACATTTCACGTGAAGATGAGCTCAATAAAGGACAGAAATGGTATAGACCTCACAGAAACAGGAGATATTAAGAAGAGGTGGCAAGAATACACAGAAGAACTACACAAAAAAGATCTTCATGACCCAAATAACCACAATGGTGTGATCACTCACCTGAGCGAGACATCCTGTCATGTGAAGTCAAGTCCTTAGGAAGTATCATTAAGAACAAAGCTAGTGGAGGTGATGGAATTTCAGTGGAGCTATTTCAAATCCTAAAAGATGATGCTGTGAAAGTGCTGCACTCAGTATGCCAGCAAATTTGGAAAACTCAAATTTTGCTGTTTGGAAAACAGCAAAGTCGCCACAGGACTGGAAAAGGTCCGTTTCATTCCAATCCCAAAGAAAGGCAATGCCAAAGAATGTTCACACTACCGTACAATTGCACTCATCTCACATGCTAGTAGTAATGCTCAAAATTCTCCAAGCCAGGCTTTAGCAGTACACGAATCATAAACTTCCAGATGTTCAAGCTGGATTTAGAAAAGGCAGAGGAACCAGAGATCAAATTACCAACAGCCGTTGGATCATTGAAAAAGCAAGAGAGTTCCAGAAAAACATCCACTTCTGCTTTACTGACTATGCCAAAGCCTTTGACTGTGTGGATCACAATGAACTGTGGAAAATTCTGAAAGAGAAGGGAATACCAGACCACCTGACCTGCCTCCTGAGAAATCTGTAGGCAGGTCAAGAAGCAAAGTTATAACTGGACATGGAACAGACTGGTTCCAAATCGGGAAAGGAGTATGTCAAGGCTATATATTGTCAACCTACTTATTTAACTTATATGCAGAGCACATCATGAGAAACACTGCGCTGGAAGAAGCACAAGCTGGAATCAAGATTGCTGGGAGAAATAGCAATCACCTCAGATATGCAGATGACACCACCCTTATGGCAGAAATTGAAGAGGAACTAAAGAGGCCCTTGATGAAAGTGAAAGAGGAGAGTGAAGGAGTTGGTTTAAAACTCAACATTCAGAAAACTAAGATCATGGCATCTAGTCCCACCACTTCATGGGAAATAGATGGGGAAACAGTGGAAACAGTGTCAGACTTTATTTTTCTGGGCTCCAAAGTCACTGCAGATG
>SJYA01001891.1:91941-179750 GCA_006410615.1 Neotragus moschatus
GTCATGTATGGATGTGAGAGTTGGACTATAAAGAAAGCTGAGCACCGAAGAATTGATGCTTTTGAACTGTGGTGTTGGAGAAGAGTCTTGAGAGTCCCTTGGACTGCAACAAGATCCAACCAGTCCATCCTAAAGGAAATCCTTCCTGAATATTCATTGTAAGGAATGATGCTAAAGCTGAAACTCCAATCCCTTGGCCACCTGATGCAAAGAACTGACTCATTTGAAAAGACCCTGATGCTGGGAAAGATTGAAGGCGGGAGAAGAAGAGGACAACAGAGGATGAGATGTTTGGGTGGCATTACCGACTCAATGAACATGAGTTTGAGTAAACTCTGGGAGTTGGTGATATGCAGGGAAGCCTGGCGTGCTATAGTCCATGGGTTCACAGAGTTGGACACGACTGAGTGACTGAACTGAACTGAACTTGAACAACACAGGTCTGAAACATGTGGGGCCAAGTGGCTTTTTTTTTCCAGTAAATATGTTCCACACTGGTAAACCCAGGTTGGTTGGAGCTACAGAGGCAGAACTGAAGAGGAAATTCTAAAGTTAAATGTGGATTTTCAACTGTGCTTGGGTTAACACCCCAATCCTTGCATTGTTGGAGGGTCAATTGTATATATATGGAGTATTTATCTCCTATCTGATCAATGACAAAAGTCTCTAGTATATTCCAGTAAACTTTTTTTGCTATAATTTCTTGTGTTTGTGGATATATTTGCATCCTCCAAGACATTTTTACTTTAGTCAAGTTTGAACTAACATCCTTGTATTATCTAATTTTAGTGAGATGACATTAGTATTTGGCAACACAAAAATTAGTGGTTTTTTAAAAATTAACTTTATTACTATCTTACCAGATCTTAAAGTAAAACAATACTTTGAAAGATCAGCCAACAAGGGTTCTAGCATGCAAATTGTTTCTTATTCCTGCAGGAAATGGAGTGGGCTGACCTCAGTGGTGCTGACCAGACAGTTTCAACTTGGCTAATCAAAATTCCAATTTTGATGAAGCCATTTATCCAAAGAAGACAAACAAATGGCCAATAGGTATAAAAACATGATCAGCATCACTATTCATCAGGAAAATCCAAATCAAAACTATAAGATACTGTCATACTTGTCAGAATGGCTATTATTTTAAAAGGCTGATAGACACAATAAGTGTTGGAGAGAATGTGGAGAAATCAGAAGACTTGTACACTGTTAATAGGAATGCAAATAATGCAGCTACCATGAAAAATAGTATGAATGCTCCTCAAAAAATTGAATATAGATCTGCCATATTCAGCAATCCTTGTTCAGTTGCTAAGTTGTGTCCAACTCTTTGCAACGCCATGGACTGCAGCATGCCAGGCTTCCCTGTCCTTTGCTATCTCTTCGGGTTTGCTCAAACTCATGTCCATTGAGATCCAACCATCTCATCCTCAGTCACCCCCTTCTCCTCTTACCCTCAGTCTTTTCCAGCCTCAGGGTCTTTTCCAATGAGTCAGTTCTTCACATCAGGTGGCTTCAGCTTCAGCATTAGTCCTTCCAATGAATATTCAGGATTGATTTGCTTTAGGATGGACTACAATCTTACTTCTGTGTTAAAAAAAAAAATGTACTATTTTCTTCCCTTTGCAGATTTCTCTTAATAAAGAGGAAAATCACAATTTGTCTAGCCAGAAAAGTGAGAGAAGATGAATCAAGTGAAACTTTTTTCTTTAAAGATGAATGATGGATACTTCATGCCTTTGTTGGGATTGGGCACCTCTGCTCCTAAGATAATCAGAATGGTGTTAGAGATGGAGGAGTAGCAGACGTGGGTCCTGATCAGAACCAGTCATAGTGTGAATTTGGGAAATCCAGATGGACCACCCTTTCTTAATTTATATTATGCTTCTCTCCAGGGTAGCTTATTTTGTGCATTAAGTCAGTGCTTTTCGAATTTTCAGAGGAGGGTCCACCTTTTCCCTTTATTCTCATCTTCTGTCCAGTTGTAGCCATTTCACAGCAGATTAGAATCAATGGCTTGCCTAACTGGTGTCCCATCATTCCCATCAATGGTGTCCCAGACAATAAAGAGTCTACCTGCAATGCAGGAGACATTGGTTAGATCCCAGGATGGGGAAGATCCCCTGGAGAAGGAAATGGCAACCCACTCCAGTATTCTTGACTAGAGAATTCCATGGACAGAGGAGCTTGGCAGGCTATAGTTCATGGAGTTGCAGAGATACGACTGAGTGCCTAACACTTTCACAATCAATGAAATCCAGCTGTCATGATTGGTGATTTAGTCGTTTAGTCGTGTCTGACTCTTGCAAACCCATGGACTTGTAACCTGCCAGGCTCCTCTGTCTATGGATTTCCCAGGCAGGAATACTGGAGTGGGTTGCCATTTCCTTCTTCATGNCCTAACACTTTCACAATCAATGAAATCCAGCTGTCATGATTGGTGGTTTAGTCGTTTAGTCATGTCCGACTCTTGCAAACCCATGGACTTGTAACCTGCCAGGCTCCTCTGTCCATGGATTTCCCAGGCAGGAATACTGGAGTGGGTTGCCATTTCCTTCTTCACAGGATCTTTCCAATCCAGGAATAGAAGCCAGGTCTCTTGCATTGAAGGTGGATTCTTTATGTACTGAACTACAAGGGAAGTCCATTTATCATGTATCAGAGACCTTGATGCAAATTTGCTTGTGATGCAGTTTCTCTGAAATTTCTACATCCAAGTTGTCCATTCCCATGTACCCCCAATCGTAGAGCATCCAGAGAAATCTTGGGAATAAAAGGGCCTAGAGAAAGAGATTAATCTTCCATCTCAGAGGGAGTTTTTGTGGTCTGAGGTGGAAATAGTCCCTTAGAGGTCAGGCTATGAATACTGAGCTGTGGGAAGAAGCATGCAGCACATGGAAATCCTCTCTCTGTTTGGAAGACTGAACTTCATGTTTGATGCCCCAGCAGAAGAGTCACTCAGTGTATGATGTTGAAGTCTGATGCAAGGACACTGGCAGGAACTATTGCCTTATTTTGACTTGCCTTTTTCATCTGTGAATAGTCAGTTCATCTCCATGGGACTAGTTAACTCATCAGGAGTTGCAAATTAAAAAAAACAACAACATATATATATATGCCCAAGAGACATTTTACTACTGAGTAAAGTAACAGGGGCAATGGAGAGGGGAAGATTATAATTTCAGATCAGCCTTGTGGACCAGCAAACCAGTAGACAGCTAAGAAGAATAACAGTTTTGAAGAAGAAAATGTTAGCTAAGGATGAACTTAGTACCCAAAAANACAACAACATATATATATATGCCCAAGAGACATTTTACTACTGAGTAAAGTAACAGGGGCAATGGAGAGGGGAAGATTATAATTTCAGATCAGCCTTGTGGACCAGCAAACCAGTAGACAGCTAAGAAGAATAACAGTTTTGAAGAAGAAAATGTTAGCTAAGGATGAACTTAGTACCCAAAAAAGATATTAATAATAAATTTTTAAGTGAAAAAAAGTGATTTTTTTTTTTACATTTTTAGTTCTTCGTCAAGTGTCATTTTAAGTGTTTCTCCAAGTTTACTTAGGTAATTCACTAATTTATTCCATCTGAAGTTATGTCCTCATTGCACTGATAATTTTTTGCACTGGATATCTGGGTTGAAACCAGTTTAATGATCTCTTACAAAGTGAATTAATTTAGAAAGATAACTCTATCTATTATGTAAATCTACATGTCATGTGGATAGTGGAAGTCCAGAAATAGAGGGTTAATGATATGATGTGCTGGGACCAGTTCACGAACTCAAAGTTTCCATCATAAGTATATTTTCCCAGCATCGGTTGCATGACATGAGCCATGGTGGGAGTATTTCCACCATAGAAATTGGCTAATGCTCTAAATCAGGACTCCTCTTCTTCAGACTCAGGTGTTAAATGTTTACCACAAAATTAAAGTCAATATTATGTTTTGTCACCACTAGCTCTTAACTCTTAGAGTGATGGCTTCTGTTGAACAGTTCTGCTTGTGGAATTGGTCCTCTGTTCCTGATTTAAGTAGACCTTTATCTTGTTATGCTTTTCTAGGTTGTTAAGAGTGAGGTAGAAAAAGCTGTCATGAGAACAATTGATGTTGGCTACCACCATATTGACTCAGCACATGTTTACCAAAATGAAGAAGAAATTGGGAGGGCCATCCAGATGAAGCTTGCAGATGGTACCGTGAAGAGGGGTGGTTTCTTCTACATTGCAAAGGCGCTGTGTGCAGCTACATGTGTATCTGTGGGAAGCTCACTCTTCGAGGAATCATTTCTGGGCAAATTCTTCTTCGCACTGGTTTAATTCCTGTTCACTCTCAGACCTTGGACTATGAGAAGGCTGGTTTGGAACAGACGGATAGCAATGTGAATTCTGTGGTCAGATTTCCTGTATTTGAATCCAAGGTCTGTCACTTGCTTACTTTGGACAAACTACTTAAATTCTGTCCCGTAATTTCCCAAGCCATAAAATGAATAAAATAATATTTACCTTATAGGATTTTTTGAGTGTTATTAATACATCAAAAACAGATACAAAGCTTTAAAAATATTTAATGCATTTTAGATGCTCATAATACTAGCTGCTATTATTGTCATAAGGTTTAAAATTCAAAGTGGATTTATCTTTTCCAACTCTGTTCTACTTACATTTTGATGTAATGACTTCATCTTTTTTAGCTGCAGTGTGAGAGAGAGCAATTTGTCAGAAAAGTTAGGGTTATGGAAACTACCATCAAATCTTAGCTTTTTAAAATCCCATATATTTGACTTTGTAAAGTTTCTTAACCAGAAAAAAAAAGTCTTTAGACCTCTTTAAACCTTAGCCTTTCTATCTCAGCCTATATAGCATTGTCCATAGACATTTGTTTCTCTTTCCTATAAGATAGGAAAAATAATACCATAGAACTCATATGAAGGTAACATTCATGTTTATAAAAGCATTTCTAATGTATTTTTTTAAACTCTCAACCATTTTTACTCATATAATTTATATCCACTGATGCCATATCTAAAACAAAAGAACTTAATATTTGAATCGGATTGGAAAGGGAACCTGAGAGGAATTTTTCCCATGATGTTCCTTGAACTTACTGCTAGGAAAAAAAAAGCATTATTGGAGGTAATGCAGCCCAAGAGGAGGAAGACGGTGTTCATGGCAGCGAACCCATCCTGGTCTATGAAAGGATACTCATTCCTTCCAGCTCCAGCGGTATCCCTACATCACTCTTAACTCTCATCTTCCATCCTCTTTTCATGGGATCCTTTTGTTTCTTTATCCTTAGTAATTTTGATAGATTTTCCTTATATTATTACACTTAAAATGGAGTGACTAAGACTCCCTCTACCCCAAAATTCCTAAGAGACCTAACTTTCTTTGGCAAGTCTAATCACTGAATACAGCCAAGATCACAGTCACTTGATGTCCTTGTTTAAAATGCAGTTTCCTTGGACTACCCTGGTGGTCCAGTTGCTAAGACTCTGTACTACCAATGCAGGGGGTTCTGGGTTTGATCCCTGGTGGGGGAATTAGATCCCACATGCCACAACTAAGAGTTCACTTGCCACAGATAAAGGTTTGGTGTGCTTTACAATATTATGTCGGTTTCTGCCATATTATTATGCTGTACACCTTAAGCACACAGTGAAAGTGAAAGTGAAGTTGCTCAGGCGTGTCTGACACTTTGTGACCCCATGGACTGTAGCCTTCCAGGCTTCTCTACCCATGGGATTTTCCAGGCAAGAGTATTGCAGTGGGTTGCCATTTCCTTCTCCAGGGGATCTTCCTGACACAGGAATTGATACCCAGTCTCCTGCACTGCAGGCAGAGGCTTTATTTACCCTCAGAGCCACCAGAGAAGCCCCAAGCATACAGTGCTATATGTCAATTATCTAAAGAATAAATGAACTTAAAAAAAATTTTTTTAATATAATTTCCCATACCAGTCTCCAGATATATTTATGTTTCCAGTTTTGAGAACACCTGTGTAAGACCATATTTTAACTTCCTACACTGGTGTCTTACTTCAGCGCGAAAATAAACTATGATGATAAAGAATCCCGAGTTTCACAGGATGACTTATCACTTTCCAACAACCACAAGTGGGTTTCTGGTTGTTTCTGTTTACTCACCATTATATTCATCTCTCCTGAATATTCTTAAATGATGCCACCCAACTTCTCTTCCTGCCACTGCAGCTGTGGAACACTTTTTTCCATCCAGAATTGGTACAAATCTGCCTGGAAAGCTCGCTGAGAAAACTTCAACTGAGCTACGTGGATCTTTATCTTAGTCATTCCCCAACAGCTCTGAAGGTTAGTGAGAGTTATTTTACTTTGGTTATTAATGTCATTAGGAGTGAAATAAAAAGAGGACATAGTTTGTGAATGTGGGCCACATCATATGTAATACTTTGACACATTCTCTTTGTTTTTTCTTTTTTCTGCACCTATCCCCATTCCAGCTCACTATTCCAGTCCCAGACTGAAGGGTTAGTTGTTTAGTTGCTGAGTCATGTCCAACTCTTTGCAACCCCATGGACAGCAGCATGCCAGGCTTCACTGTCCTACACTGTCTCCTGGCGTTTGCTCAAGCTCATGTTCACTGAGTCAGTGATGTCATCCAACTATCTCATCCTCCGTCATCCCCTTCTCCTCTTGCCCTCAATCTTTCCCAGCATCAGGGTCTTTTCTAACGAGTCGACTTTTTGCATCTGGTGCCCAAAGTATTGGATGGATTTACTGGTTTCAATGTCTTTGCCTTGATCTTGTGGACAAATGTCTAAATTTTCCAGGCCCTGTACTTTTGAATTTCGATCTCGTGCCAACTGGTGTCTGGGGAACATCCTGATGTGGAAACCAGGGAAGGCATAGAACATGTAATGAGGATGAGACTCAGCCCTGAGAAGCTCACAAGTCCCTTTCTCATATGACCACCTCCAGGTAGAGAGCAGGGGCGGAAGAGACTTATCCCACAAGGATCAGGACCAAGGAGCCCATTTGGCCATGGTACCACTCTGGGCTCTCACTATGATGGGGTCTTGGGTATCTCAAGTTGTCCTTACACAAGCAATATTTATTAAATCTTCAGGGGTTAAAAAC
The DNA here is from genome assembly GCA_006410615.1 of Neotragus moschatus. Classification (NCBI taxonomy): domain Eukaryota; kingdom Metazoa; phylum Chordata; class Mammalia; order Artiodactyla; family Bovidae; genus Neotragus; species Neotragus moschatus. Next base: position 99,060 of record SJYA01001891.1, read on the forward strand.
ATTTCTAGAAGTATACTTTTTCAATATACTACATTTCCTTCTTCCTTTCAAGAACAAAACTAGATTGTTTCATTAGTCTCAAGGTCTAAAGGCTCCAAACAGCTTGACTGAAGTTAGACACAGCCTGATATAACCTCCTCTTCTTTCCTGTGTTCCAGCCTGGGGAGGACCCAGTCCCAGAGGACATCCATGGAAACATCACTTTTGACACAGTGGATCTCTGTATCACGTGGGAGGTGAGTGCAGCTCCAAAGAGGCCATATCTTTGCACACTGAGAGAGAGAGAAGACTCGCAAGGAACTGGGGAGAGGTGGACAGGGTCCAGTTCTGCCTCTTGTGTAGACATGGACGAGGCCATGAATGTCCCTGTACTTCAGTTTCACATTCCATCTGTGTAGATTCAGTAAGTAGTTACTGAGTGCCTGTGATGTACTTAGCCCTGGGTACTTCCATGTACTCAGGCTATACCTGTGAACAAAACTAAGATCTCTGGCCCCATAATGTGGTAGGTTCTACCGGGCAGGGGAGGGATGCAGTGATATAGGAAAGTGAAGCTGATTCAGGGAACTGAGAATGCCAGGATGGTTTGGGAGCACAGATAGGCAATTAAAAACAAAATGGACACAGGGCAGTGCTCCCAAAGCAGGGGCCCTAGGTTCAATCTGGTCAGAGAATTAGATCCCGCATGCTGCAATTAAGAGTTCACAGGAAATGTTAGTTTCTCAGTCATGGCTGACTCTTTGCAACTCCATGGACTATAGCTCTCCAGGCTCCTCTGTCCATGGAATTCTCCAGGCAAGAACATTGGAATGGATAGCCATTCCCTTCTCCAGGGGATTTATCCAACCCAGGGATCGAACCTGTGTCTCCCACATTTTGGGCAGATTCGTTACCATCTTAGCCAGTAGGGAAGCCCCAAGAATACTAGGGTAGGTTGCCATTCCTTTCTCCAGGGGAATCTTCCTGACCCAGGAATCGAACCTGGGTTTTCTGCATTGCAGGCATATTCTTTATGATCTGAGCCACCAGGGAAGCTAAGAGTTCGCAGGCCATTGCCAAAGATCCTACATGCTACAACTAAGAACTGGCACAGTCAAATAAATACATTGAATAATTTGTTTAGAAAAAGAAAAACAGAAGGGACATTGCAATTCTCTTTGCGAAGGTGGCATTTGACCAAAGACTTTCAGGAGATGAAATTTATTAAGCAAGCATCTGGAGGAAGACTCATGTAGGCATAAAGAAAATCAAGGCAAAGATTTTAAGGTAGGAGAAAGTCTGTGTGTGCGTGCTAAGTTAAGTCGCTTCAGTTATATCCAACTCTGCGACCCTATGGACTGTAGCCCATCAGGCTCCTCTGTCCATGGGATTCTCCAGGCAAGAATCCTGGAGTGGGTTGCCATGTGCTCCTTCTGGGGATCTTCCCAACAGGGATTGAACCCAATTCTCTTGCATGTCTCACATTGGCAGGTTTACTACTTTCTTTACTACTAACACCACCTGGGAAGGCCAGGAGAAAGCTCACCATGTTCAAAAAACATCAAGGAACAGGTGGGGCTGGAGTCCAGTGAGTTTGATGTCAATCATAGGAAAGGAGATCAAAGAGAAAATAGAAAGCCAGTGGTCTGGGAGGCGAGCGTGGCAGCTTCCTGTTTCCCAGGCTTCACCTAGCTCAAGCTCCTTTCTCCTAGCGCTTGTTCTGCTAGCGTTTTACCAGATTTTTCTAGGTGATCAGCTAAAGATCGTCCTGGTTCTCTTAACCCTGCTTGGGCTGCTTTCATCCTTTTCTATCCTCTTAGCCAATTAAAAACCTATTTTAAAAAATAGTTCTCATTCTCCTACTTCTCATCCTCTTCCTATTAGCCAATTCCTGTCTCATTTATTGCAATCTGCATCTTGGATTCTCCCTCACCCAGAGCCACTCATGCTACCATTTAGTATGCTTCTCTAGCCAGTTACCCCTCACCACCCCTTCCACCCCAGGCCTTGGAGAAGTGTAAGGACACAGGGCTGACCAAGTCCATCGGGGTGTCCAACTTCAACCACAAGCAGCTGGGGAAGATCCTGAACAAGCCGGGGCTCAAGTACAAGCCTGTCTGCCACCAGGTAATCCCCTCATCAATCTGCCTCCAATCTCTTCTCCCTCCTCACCAGCTTACTCTTCCTTCATTTCAGCAAAGTCACCAAATGGCACTTCCCTCTTTTCCACTGACCTTAGGACATCAGCTGCTCCAAGAGAACAGAATGTATTTTAAATTACTGAAGATATTGCTAAAGATTGCATCCATTTATTTTTATTTCTTTTGTTTTTGTTCCCATGTCATTTTACAAGAAACATCCAGGAGTCAGGTTGAAGTATAATCTACTAAGTGTTACGGTAGTTGGCCCTAGAAATTCAGAGCTAGCAGATGATTGACCTCTTGCATAAAAGGTCAGAAATATTGGAACACTCATGCATCAGAGAGAATGGGTAATTCATCTTTTAACAGCTCTTTTGAGTTCTTTGTCATGAGATAACCACTGGGATTCTTTTTTGAAGTTTTTATTTTATCTTGGAGAACAGTCAGTGAACAATGCTGTGTTTGTTTCAGGTGTACGGCAAAGTGATTCAGTTACACACATTCATGTATCTAGTCCATTTCAGATTCTTTTACCAATTGTTGTTGCTGTTAAGTGGCTCAACCGTATATGACTCTTTGTCACCCCATGGACTGAAGCACGCCTGACTTCCTTGTCCTTCGCTATTTCCTGGAGATTCCTCAAACTCATGCTCATTGAGTCTGTAATGCCATCCAACCATCTCATCCTCTCTCGCCCCTTTTTCCTCCTGCTCTCAATCTTTCCCAGCATCAGGGTCTTTTCCAATGAGTCAATTCTTTGCATCAGGTGGCCAAAGCATTGGAGCTTCAGCTTCAGCATCCGTCCTTGCTGATGTTTTTCCCAATTGTTACATAATGTTGAACAGAGTTCCCTGAGCCACAGAGTAATTCCTTGTTGGTTATCCATTTTAAATATAGTAGTGGGTACATGGTATGAAATCACTCCCAAATGACATGAATGTACTTAATGCCTTTGAACTGTATACTTAAAGATGAGTAAAATGGTAAAAGTATGTAATGTAGCTTTTACTCCCATAAAAAAATTGAAAGTTAAAAAGTTTAGAAGTCTATTTGTTAAGATGAACTCACATTAATGAGCAACACATGTACTTCCTTATCTTGGAGAATAGGGAAGGAAACCATGAGTATAAAAATATTAATAACTGGCAGCACTTCTTCCTGGCAGAGGGCCTACATTTCTACATGATTTCATCTCCTTTTAGGTATCTCACGTCTAAAGGCAATCCATACATTAGATATTAGTAAGGTTTAGTGTTTTCTTCCTTGTAGATAAAAATAAAAACAGAAGTTATAAAAAATGTTTATTTTTTGTCCTTTGGGAGATTTACCTTTGCTTTGGAGATCACTGATTTGAGAAAGGAAAGAAAATTGGCTGCTAAGCATTCTTTCTTGGGGAGGGAATGAGGGATGAATAGACAAGCACAGATAAAGCCGAAATAGATTTTTAGGCAGGGAAACTATTGGGTCTTGTGCACCACGATCACAGCTGTAGATGACGGTCATGTGCTGGCCCTGGTTGCTGGTATTTCTAAATAATTCCGACACCGTGAATATAGCTGTGTGTTCCTTGTGTATTTGGGGATGGTGATCCTGCTGACCCCACACTCTAGTACTTCAGCTTGGCAATATACAGGTGGAATGTCACCCTTACCTCAACCAGAGCAAACTACTAGAGTTCTGCAAGTCCAAGGACATTCTCCTCGTTGCCTATGCTCCCTTGGGGGTCTGACTTGAGAAAGAAATGGTAATGATCTCTATAAAGGTATTCTGATCCTAGATGCTGTGTCTTCTGGAGCCATCTCTCAACTGTCTGGGGGAAATTAAGGATAATTAGCAGGAATGATCCATCTTTGCAAATCCTTTCCCTAGCCTACATTTTGAGGACTCAATAAAGTGTTATTGAATAAAAAGTAATTATTGCATGAGTGCTAAGTCACTTTAGTCATGTCTGATTCTTTGCAACTCTATGGACTGTAGCCCAGCAGGCTCATCTGTCCGTGGGATTCTCCATAAAAAATACTGGAGTGGGTTGCTATTTCCTCCTCCAGGGGATCCTGCTGATCCAGGGATCAAATCTGCATCTCTTATGTCTCCTGCATTGGCAGGTAGATTCTTTACCACTAACGCCACCTGGGAAGCACAAATTATAATTACTAATTAAAATGTTCATCCAACTCAAAGGTTTTGGCTTTAAAGACTGACAAGGTTTCCAAGTCATGATCCTGACACTTAGCAGTTGAGCGATATGAGACAAACAACAATTTCTGTAAGTTTTAATTTCTTAATCTCTTGAAGAGGAATATAGATGTGTACCTTTTACCACTTGAGTACAGAACAGAGATAGTTAGTCAAGTGCATCTTTTGAAATAGCAAATTCTTATAAAATGCTTGACTATTTGTTACAGTGGTGGTCATTGGGTGTTATGTAGAACAACAATTTTGCCTTCTTGACTTATTCCATGTTTTGCTAAGTTTCTTAAAAATGTTTAAAAGATGAAAAAGAAAAAAAAAAACACCTGATTTTCCCTTCTCACCTTGCTTTCTCTTGTCTTTCTTCTTTGACTTTACCTAAAGCGGCAAAAGAGCTACTGAGACAGCCAGAGTGTCATGAGGAAGATTCTAGCAAATTAACCACCCCTAGCCTGATTAAACTAACCCAGGTAGAATGGATGTGCAACCTCAGAAACAGAGCATCTCTGTCTCCTTCCCAGGGTGAAAAAGGAAAATCTGGTTCTCCTGCAGGATCCAGTACTCAATGCCATTGCTGAAAAGCACCGGTGAACTCCAGCCCAGGTAGCCCTTGCTACCAGCTGCAGCGGGGTGTGGTGGCTCTGGCCAAGAGCTTCAATGAGAAGAGGATCAAGGAGAACTTCCAGGTACCTGTAGGATTGTGGGCAGCAAGAGGCTGCCAGAGGCACATTGTCTGTCCTCTGGGATGGATTGGTTGGGAGGTTCCCAATGTGTATTTGGATAAAGCTTATCTCCCTATGTTCTCTATGGGTATATGTGCTGTATTTAACTCTCCTGTCCTCCAAACCTACAAGACAGGAAGCATAGTGTTTGGAAAGAACAGTCTACAGAGGGTTTGAGTCAAGTTTAAGTCTCAAACCTGGTTTTCACTCTACAGTATGGCCCTGAATAAATCATCTCTTGATTTCTTCAGATGAAAAAAATTAAGGAGTCTGTCAAGATGAGATTTGGGCTCAGAAATCTCTTAAGATTCCTTGGCTATCACCATAGTCACCCAAAGTCTCTGAAGGTGACCTGAATCACCAACCTCAACTCTTTGAATGCAAAAATTTCTGTGATTTTTGCTGGGGATAAACCCCAGGTTCATGAAAACTACACAAGTTCCTACATAAATGTGTGTCTGTATCTGCATGCTGGGGGTGTGTGTGCAGGGGTGGCAGTACTTGCCTCTGGGAAATTGAATTGGTCATCTCATATTTCTGATAGGTTTTTGAATTCCAGTTGACCCCGGAGGATATGGAGTGTCTGGATGGCTTAAATGGAAACATACGCTATTTTGACTATGGTGAGTAAGTAGCTGGTTCCACTGTAGATACCGTGGGAGCAGGGTAAGGAGGGAACTCCACTTATTCTAGTCCACAAAGGACAGGGTCCTCTGTTGCCTCTTCTTTCAGGGAAATGGATGGAAAATCTTTCTTTCCTTCAAGCCCTCATAACCTCGTTGCTCCACGCCCCCTCAGTCCGTATTCTTCCTGAATTCCAGAATCGATCAACACATTGACATCCTTTGCATGTACTTTCAGGTCTCCTCGCTCTTCTTTGTCTTACTCCTTGGTCTAAAACCTGGCTACATCCTGCTCTCTGCCTGCGTCCTCNTTGCTCCACGCCCCCTCAGTCCGTATTCTTCCTGAATTCCAGAATCGATCAACACATTGACATCCTTTGCATGTACTTTCAGGTCTCCTCGCTCTTCTTTGTCTTACTCCTTGGTCTAAAACCTGGCTACATCCTGCTCTCTGCCTGCGTCCTCAGTTTCTTCCTCCCTGGGAGAATATATATATATATATAAAACTGAATCACTTTGCTGTATACCTGAAACTAACACAACATTGTTAATCGACTATACTCCAATAGAATATAAAAATTAAATTGAATAAGATAAAGATACCACTATTTTCTAGGAAAAAAACAAAGATCTGATCAGGAATCCCTCTTCTTGGCATCTGGTGGCCTGCCTTCTCCCTTGGAGCAAAGGCCAAAGTCCTCACAGTGCCTACAGAGGCAGCAGGACCACCCCTCCATGTGTCTGCCTCCACGTTGGTCCTGCTGCCCGGCCCCTCTGACTCAGTGCAGCCCAGTGGCCTCCGTACTGCCCCACGTGTCAGGCCCAACTCAGGGCCTCTGCCCAAGCTCTTCTTTCTACCCAGAATGCTCTTCCTCCAGATAGCTGGGTGTTCCCTCTCTCACCAATGTCAGTCTTAACTCACATGGCACCTCCGGGACACCTTCTCTGTCATTTCACCTAAAAAGGCGGCCCAGCCCACACAACACTTCCTCCCTCTGTGTCCTGCTCTGTCTCTCTCTTGACACATCTCCCTCATTAACATAGCACATGGTTTGCTATCCTATTTTGTGTACTTTCTGCTTATCACAGAACAGTAGATTCCTAGGGAAGGAATTTTAAGAAACTATTTTCTCCCTGAGTAATTAGCGAATACTGGGTGAATGAATAATAAAATAATAGGGTAGAATAACAGACAGTGAAGAAGCAGGCAGTAATTTTTAGCAATTAATACCAGTCATTTTAATCAGTAATAATTATCCAGTGATTTAGCACCACCTATCTCAAAAACGAGGACTTTATATATATAAAGAGAGTTCACCTTCTTTGCCAAAATGGAAACCCTTGTTGAAGTGGCTTACATTATAATCATCCTATCCATTTCTAGGTCTAATACATAATTTTTCACCCAGTGAAGTCACAGGTAAATTATTTCTTAGTGCTTGGAAGAGACTGAACAGCAGTATTATTCTTGTCACTTTCCTCATCATCACCTTGAAATATTAGTTAACTTACTTTGGCCACCTCATGAGAAGAGTTGACTCATTGGAAAAGACTCTGATGCTGGGAGGGATTGGGGCAGGAGGAGAAGGGGACGACCGAGGATGAGATGACTCAATGGGTGTGAGTCTGAGTGAACTCCGGGAGTTGGTGATGGACAGGTGGACGTGGTATGCTGCGATTCATGGGGTCTAAAAGAGTCAGACACGACTGAGTGACTGAACTGAACTGAACTCAGATATTAAGCCAGAATGGCACTGTTTTAAAAGAGGAAGAACTCATTTCTGCCCTCATGGGAGTTTATAATATTGACACAAATTGTTTACCTCCTTATGCTGTAGAATAACAAACCCACAAAAATTTAATATATTGGTTTATTTTTGTTCATGTGCCCAAGTGCAAGTAACCATATCTTTTTCTACAATGTGTTGATTACACTGCAATGCAATTGCACATAGTGGTTATAAAACTGGATGCACTTGTACTTGTCCAAAAGGAAAATTACATCAATTCTCTTGCTTCAGTTCAGTTCAGTTCATTTGCTCAGTCATGTCTGACTCTTTGCGATCCCATGGACTGCAGCAGGCCAGGCCTCCCTATCCATCACCAACTCCCAGAGTTTATTCAAACTCATGTCCACTGAGTCAGCAATGCCATCCAACCATATCATCTGTCGGCCCCTCCTTCTCCCACCTTCAATCTTTCCCAGCATCAGGGTCTTTTCAAATGTCAGTTCTTCACATCAGGTGGCCAAAGTATTGGAATTTCAGCTTCAGCATCAGTCCTTCCAATGAACAACCAGGACTGATCTCCTTTAGGATGGACTGGTGGCATCTCCTTGCAGTCCAAGGGACTCTCAAGAGTCTTCTCCAACACCACAGTTCAAAAGCATCAATAATTCAGTGCTCAGCTTTCTTTATAGTCCAACTCTAACATCCATGCATGTCTACTAGAAAAACCATAGCTTTGACTAGACAGACCTTTGTTGGCAAAGTAATGTCTCTGCTTTTTAAAATGCTGTCTAGGTTGGTCATGACTTTCCTTCCAATGAGTAAGCATCTTCTATTGTCATGGCTGCAGTCACCACATGCAGTCATTTTGGAGTCCCTCAAAATAAAGTCTGTCACTGTTTCCACTGTTTCCCTATCTATTTGCCACAAAGTGATGAGACCAGATGGCATGATCTTAGTTTTCTGAATGTTGAGTTTTAAGCCAACCCTTTCACCCTTTTCTTTCACTTTCAAGAGGCTCTCTAGTTCTTCTTTGCTTTATGCCATAAGGGTGGTTTCATCTGCATATCTGAGGTTATTGATATTTCTCCTGGCAATCTTGATCCCAGCTTATACTTCATCCAGCCCAGCATTTCTCATGATGTACTCTGCATAGAAGTTAAATAAGCAGGGTGACAATATACAGCCTTGACATACTCCTTTCCCAGTGTGGAACCAGTCTGTTGTTCCATGTCCAGTTCTAAATGTTGCTTCCTGACCTGCATACAGATTTCTCAAGAGGCAGGTTGGGTGGGCTGGTATTCCCATCTCTTTCAGAATTTTCCACAGTTTATGATGATTCACACAGTCAAAGGCATTGTCATAGTCAATAAAGCAGAAATAGATGTTTTTCTGGGACTCTCTTGCTTTTTCAATGATCTAGTGAATTTTGGCATTTTGATCTCTGGTTCCTCTGCCTTTTCTAAATCCAGCTTGAACATCTGGAATTTCATAGTTCATGTACTGCTGAAGCCTAGCTTGGAGAATTTTGAACACTACTTTGCCAGTGCGTGAGATGAGGTGCAATTGTGCAGTAGTTTGAGCATTCTTTGGCATTGCTTTTCTTTGGGATTAGAATGAAAACTGACCTTTTCCAGTTCTGTGGCCACTGCTGAGCTTTCCAAATTTGCTGGCATATTGAGTGAAGCACTTTCACAACATCATCTTTTAGGATTTGAAACAGCTCGACTGGAATCCCATCACCTCTAATAGCTTTGTTTGTAGTGGTTTCTAAGGCCCACTTGACTTTGCATTCCAGGATGTCTGGCTCTAGAAGAGTGATCACACTATTGTGATTATCTGGGTCATGAAGATCTTTTCTGTACAGTTCTTCTGTGTATTCTTACCACCTCTTCTTAATATCTTCTGCTTCTGTTAGGTCCACACCATTTCTATCCTTTATCAAGCCCATCTTTGCATGAAATGTTCCCTTGGTATCTAATTTTCTTGAAGAGATCTCTAGTCTTTCCCATTCTATTGTTTTCCTCTATTCTTTGCACTGATCATTGAGGAGGGCTTTCTTATCTCTCCTTGCTACTCTTTGAAACTCTGCATTCAAATGCATTTATCTTTCCTTTTCTACTTTGCTTTTTCCTTCTTTTCACAGCTGTTTGTAAGGCCTCCTCAGACAGCCATGTTGTTTTTTCACGTTTCTTTTTCTTGGGGATGGCCTTGATTCCTGTCTCCTGTACAATGTCCTGAATCTCCATCCATAGTTCTTCAGGCTCTCTATCAGATCCAACCCCTTGAACCTATTTTTCACTTCCACTGTATAATTGTAAAGGATTTGATTTAAGTCACCTCTGAATGGTCTAGTGGTTTTTCCCTACTTTCAACTTAAGTCTGAATTTGGCAATAAGGAGTTAGCTCATGATCTCTTGCTTAAGCCAGTTTAAAACTCTCTACCCATCCCAGAAACAGGTACTAAAACTTTCCCTTTATCTCTTAGGTTTGCTCATCATCCAGATTACCCATTTCATGAGGAATATTAACAACTGTGTCTGTGGTTGCTCCAGAGTTCTTGCATTGGGGTTGATGATCGAACCACATCTCAAGGTGCCTGCTTTATTAGACAGCACTTAGCCTGGTCAGTTATGCTGCTAGAGGAGGAAATAAAAATCTCTGAATCCAGTTTTTTTCCCCAAAAGTAAATAAAGACACAATCCAAACACTCCAGCATACCGCTTGTTTAGATTTTTCGTCTTTTTCCCCTTGTGTAACTGAGATTGAAATGCTGACATCCCTGGAAGTGATTGTAGAAGATGGACCCCTCAGAAAAAGCTAACCATAGTATATTTTCCAAATTTTCCAGGTGTGGCTTTTCACCTGTCTATAGTTCTTATGTGTTTTTTCCTCTTCTGTTCAGTGAATTTCCCACACTATGCAATTTTATGAGACCTTTTAAAGGGATCGAAAGCTTAATGAGAAATAGATTTAAGGGACTAGATCTGATAGAGTGTCTGATGAACTATGCATGGAGGTTCATGACATTGTACAGGACAGAGGAATCAAGACAATCCCCATGGAAAATAAATGCAGAAAAAGCAAAATGGCTGTCTGAGGAGGCCTTGACAAATAGCGGTGAAAAGAAGAGAAGCGAAAAGCAAAGGAGAAAAGGAAAGATATAAGCATCTGAATGCAGAGTTCCAAAGAATAGCAAGGAGAGATAAGAAAGCCTTTCTTAGCTATCAGTGCAAAGAAATAGAGGAAAACAACAGAATGGGAAAGACTAGAGAACTCNTCACTGGAAAAGACCCTGATGCTGAGAGGGATTGAGGGCAGGAGGAGAAGGGGACGACAGAGGATGAGAGCACTGGATAACATTACCAACTCCATGGACATGAGTTTGAGTGGACTCCAGGAGTTGGTGATGGACAAGGAGGCCTGGCGTGCTGTGATTCATGGGTTTGCAAAGAGTTGGACCCGACTGAGAGACTGAACTAAACTGAACTGAAAGCTTAATGAACACACAATACCCTCATTGTCTAGATTTCAATTAAAAATTACTCATTATTCCCCAAACAAGGAAGGCATCAAATTGACTTTAAAAAGACACGCTACTGATGCCTACACCAAGATAACTGAGATATNGGGTTTGCAAAGAGTTGGACCCGACTGAGAGACTGAACTAAACTGAACTGAAAGCTTAATGAACACACAATACCCTCATTGTCTAGATTTCAATTAAAAATTACTCATTATTCCCCAAACAAGGAAGGCATCAAATTGAATTTAAAAAGACATGCTACTGATGCCTACACCAAGATAACTGAGATATTAGAATTATCTGACCAAGATTTTAGAGTATCCATCATGAAAACATTTCAATAAGCCATTACAAACGTATTTGGGACAAATGAAGGAGTAGAAAGTTTCAATGAGGAAACAGAGTGTCTTTGCAAAGAAACAAAAGACATAAAGAAAAACCAAATGAAAATTTTAGAAGTGAAAAATATAGTAATGAGAATTAAAACCTTGTGGATGAACTCAATAGACCTGAAGGAAAAGAATAAATAAAGTGTTCTGGAGATAAAATAATATGAATTACTCAGAGAGAATAAGAAAAACTAGGTTAAAAAAAAGGGGGGGGGACAGTGTCTTGGAGACCAGAGGAGCAATAACAAAAGATATAACATTCATGTGATTAGAGTAGGGAAACAGGGAGATGTTCTTCAAAAGGGCATCAACTTTCAGTCGTGAGATGAGTAAGTTCTGAGGACGTTAATAATATTGTATGTATAATTGAATCTGCTTATAGATCCTAAGGGCTCCCAACAAAACAAAAACAAACAAACAAATAAGTAATGGGAGAGTTGATGGATGTGTTAATTAGCTTGATTGTATGTGGGGACCATTTCACAATGTATATGCGTAGCAGGCCATCATTATATTTAAAATTTCAATTGTCAATTATACATCAATAAATCTGANTAAGGGCTCCCAACAAAACAAAAACAAACAAACAAATAAGTAATGGGAGAGTTGATGGATGTGTTAATTAGCTTGATTGTATGTGGGGACCATTTCACAATGTATATGCGTAGCAGGCCATCATTATATTTAAAATTTCAATTGTCAATTATACATCAATAAATCTGAAAAAAAAGTGATGAATCTCATCAAATGTCCTTTCATGGAGTCAAACAATAGAACTGACAATGAGGAGAATACTTTGAGCTTATAACTATTCTAATTTTAAAAATTGAGTTTTATATTTATTGTGCTAGTGTCTACTATCTCCTAGAGTAAATCTCAAGCCTTCTCAGCACTCAGAAGGGAGCTATGTTAGGTGACGAGAGTTCACTCATATCATTTCGCAATGCACCTGGATAGCAGAGCAGGATCTGCCTGCAATGTAGGAGAACAGGGTTCCATCCTTGGGTCGGGAAGATTCCCTGGAGGAGGGAATGGCTACTTGCTTCAGTATTTTTGCCTGGATAATTCCATGGACAGAGGAGCCTGGCAGGCTACAGTCTATGAGGTCACAAAGAGTTGGACACAACTAAATGACTAACACTTTCACTTCATAGCAGATTACCATGCCATGTGCTTAAAATACGTTGTTGATTACACCTCAAGAGCGCTGGAGAACCAGAGGAGGGAGTGGGGCAGAAGTGGGGAGGACAGTTATAAAAGGGATGCCTGTGATGATGGCAAAGTCCTGTGACCTGACCGTGGTCACGACTCATGAAATAAATGTGTGAAAAAATTGCACAGAACTAAATGCACGTGCGTTGCTAAGTTACTTTGGTCATATCCGACTTTTTGTGATCCCATGGACTGTAGCCTGTCAGGCTCCTCTGTCCATGGGGATTCTCCAGCAAGAGTACTGGAGTGGGTTGCCATGCCCTCCTCCAGGGGATTTTCCTCACCCAGGGATCTAATCTGGATCTCCTGCATGGCAGGCAGATTCTTTACTCCTGAGCCACAGGTCAAGCCCAATTAAATGCACACCCAGCACAAATCCAGGAAAATCTGAACACGGTCAGTGGGTTGCATGGATGTTGATATTCTGGTTGTGACACGTGGCCGTTGGTTTTGCAAGACAGTAATGTTGGGGGAACAGACGAGACACAAGCTTGCTCTATATTCTTTTTGAACTGCAAGTGAATCCATGATCATCTCAAACTAAAACTTTGCTTTAAGGACTGCACCGGTGGGCCAGTGGTTAAGACTGTGTTCTCCTACTGCAGGGGGCACAGGTTTGCTCCCTGGTCAGGGAACTAAGATCCCACATGCTGCAGTGTGGCCAAAAAAGAAAACGTTTACTTTAAAAAGAGCCACTGAAAACTTGGCACCAGCTCCACATGTTCTCCTCCCTTTTGCATTCCTTTCTAGTCAGAAGAATTTTGATGTGGCTCTAGCTTCGGGCCCTCCCTCCTTACTGTGGAATCCAAAAATAAAATTCTGCCCAGAGCACAGGCTGGAGGAAATGGGAATCAAAACAGTCTGGGCCATGAAAACCAGGAGCTGAATGAATACACAACCTGTTCTGAGGAAATGAACTTTGGAATCTGGATGCCAGTCCTAAGATTTGGCACTGCTATCACCAAAACAGTGGGCTTTCCTGGTGGCTCAGTTGGTAAAGAATCCACTTGCAATGCGGGAGACCTGGGTTTGATTTCTGGGTCAGGAAGACCCGCTGAAGTAGGGATCAGCTACCTACTCCAGTATTCTTGGGCTTCCCTGGTGGTAAAGCATCCGCCTGCAATGTGGGAGGCCTGGGTTTAATCACTGGGTTGGGAAGATCCCCTGGAGAAGGGAAAGGCTAACCGCTCCAGTATTCTGCCCTGGAAAATTCCATGGACTGTAGAGTCCATGGGGTCACAAAGAGTCGGACATGACTGAGCAATTTTCACTTTCACTTCATTACTAAAACAAGATTATTGAGGGGGGTGGGAGGTGGAATTAAAAAAGAGGGGGGTGAGACCAGGAGAAAAATAGTCCTTTCTGGGAAGTGTTTTTAAATTCAAATTTTAATTTTTTCCCACAACCGCAAATGATTAACCATAAGTACAACTTTTCTATAGCAACATACTCTAACTTGAGAATTTGAGGGAACTCCTCTTTTTTCCTAAAGTTCAATGCTTAAAGGCTCAAATGCTATCAATTAATATGCACATTTTTAATGATTTAAAAATACAATACCAAATTGCTTCCAGGAGCATCTACATAAATTTATAATCGTACCCAAAGTTACTGAAAGTGCTATTTTTTTCAAAATACTTCAAGTGTTTTGGAGGTTGATTTTTTGTTTTATTTTGGGTGGAGAAACTGGAAAATCACTGTCAATTCAGTTTTTATTTCTATTATAATTAATTTGCTCACTGGTTTTTGGACATTCAAATCCTAGCTTAAACCTTCACAACCAGGTAATCTTTGGGAATTATTCAGCCACCTTGTGCCTGTCTTCTTAAGAGGACTCAGCACGTTCTGCAAATTAAAGGCCTAGTGGGCTTCCCAGGTGGCTCTAGTGGTAAAGAATCTGCCTACCATGCAGGAGACGCAGGAGACCCGGGTTCAGTCCCTGAGTTGGGAAGATCTCCTGGAGGAGGGCATGCAACCCACTCTAGTATTCTTGCCTGGAAAATCCGGACAGAGGAGCCCAGCAGGCTCATCCATAGGGTCACAAAGAGTCGGACACAACCACACAGCACAACGTGGTTATCTGTTAGTTACTGTGCTCCTCCAATATCATCCTTTTAAACTGGGAATTCATCATTTTCTTATTTATAAGAACTGCATTATGGTTTTATTACCTTGACTTTTAAACAGGTTAGAAATCATTTTTCCCAGGCTATGGGAAACTGTTCCCTATGGCAGCACGTTAGCATCAGTGAGGGATGGGACAGTGGCAGGCGGCTGAGCACACCCTTTTGTTGTGTGTTGTGTAAGGATTTTGCTTTAAAACCACCTGGGGGGATTGTCAGGGAATAGAGGATCAGAGACAAAGCAAGAAGGGCCAGGGACTGACGATGGCTGAAGCTGAGTGATGAGGGTAGAGGTTCCTTATACTGTAGACATTCCAACATTTCCATAGCAAGATTTTTTTTTTTAATGTGAAGGCAAATTATTCATGAGTCATAGAATATTCCTGTTTGAGGGTGCAGGCCGCCCCGCGCACTTGTGAGAACCCAGCGCACTGTGGGCTCCTCGGATTCTAAAACCTGAAAGGGTCTCAGTGGAGAGTGATCGCTGCTCTCATGAAGCCTCCACCTTCAGGCACAGACCATATTCAGTTGTTGGGACTTCTCAGGGAGCCCACCCAAATCAATCTGTGTCCCCTGCCCTGTCCAGGACTGCCCTGCATCAGCAAGGATTCATCTGGGCTGAGCAGGGTCCTCAGAACTCTGCTCTGAAGGGATAGTCCTTGTGATTTTCAGTTCTGAAAAAGAGAAAAACAGATCAAAGATAGAAGCAGAGAAAGGTTAGTATTTTCAAGAGAAATGTTGAAAAAATACACTTAACATATTATTTAAACTCCTGAGTGTATGGACTCAGTCTTATAATTTACCTCCAAAGTGGCCTATCCTTAGACAGGAGAGAATTATGAAAAGGTTAACTTAACCCCCAAAGGTGGTAAAGCCCTCTGCAGGGAGCAGTCACGCAATCTGGACCTTGCTCCCCCTCCTTGGGAAGGAGGGTAAAGGAGTCGTATTTACATGGGGAACGTGGACAAACGGAGATTCCTGTCCAGGCTGAAGAGGACAGTCATATCCTCTTCTGATAATTCAAAATCAAACACCTGGAAACAAGAAGCGAACAGTCACTGGGAACTTAGTCTGGTAGATCTTCGGCTGAGCCACCTCAGCTGCAAAACACAGGTGGGGATCGGACTCCCTGTTACACTGGACCAACCAGGTGTGCTCAGCCTCTGCTGCTTAGGAATCCCTGGGAAGACAGGTATGCCCTGCGTGTGGCCCACAGGGTAAGGGATATTCCAGAATAGAAATTTTCCCAATGTGCAAACCAAAACACCACCACAAGATGAAACAAAACAAAACACCACACACAAAACAACAACAAAACCCCCCAGGAAACACAGACCAAAAACATTTCTTCCACACACCCACTTGGTGAGGGAGACTCCTGGTCCCTGGAGGCACAGATGTTCACTGTGTAGTTTTTCTTTTTAGTCCTTCAAAAGCAGTATTCTAAGCAGCTCTCCCCTCTTCCTATCCCTAACACATGTGTGGACTATGACCCTTGCTTGCATTAAGAGCCGGTCCACTCAGGGACAGCTATCCCTGAGCCCACAGCTGAGGAGCTGGGGCCAGGGGAGGGACAGAGTCTGGCCTCTACCTGCAGGGTAGAAATCAGAGACTTAGTGGCAACCAAAGCAGAAATCAGAGACTCAGTGGCAACCAAAGTTCTGCCTGGAGAGACAGCTGGAGCCCCGACACGCCAGGGCTGGGGCAGCCTGGGTGCAGTGGCTGGCACTGGGGTGAGGGTCAGCCTTGAGAAAACTCTGGCTGCAACCCTGCCTGCCCACCCCCACCCCCTGTTCCATCCAGTCCAGTTCCGACAGCTCCAGTCTGGGAAGGGTCTGTCTCTACTCCAGAGGCCTCACCCTGACACTCCTGCAGTGTTAAAGCCACAGGGGGTGTGGCTGCTGGCTCTCAACAACAGCATACTCCTTCCCCAAGGTAAGAGGTGACCCCAAAGCCTCCGATGCCATGTGATTCAAAAGGAGGAAGCGCTTTCCTGGAAGTTCTCGAGAATCCGCTTTGGGTTGACAGATTTGGGAATCACTCTTACGTTTCTCTGGATCTGAAATCGGATCAAAATCTGCAGGGAAAGAAATGTCCGACATCAGACACAGGGCATTACCAGGGTCAGAGCTCAGTACTTTCCCCGACAGTCATGCTTAATTGTGCAGTGAAAGTCCAGAAGCCCGTGGCGGGATCATGTACTGCAAGTGCTTTCTTTCTGAGTCATTCAGAAACCCAACTGGGATTCTCTGAGCAGTTCTAGCGGGAGAAGCTCAGAGGACCTGCATGCACCTTAAGGAGAAATCACTGTCATGCCCCATCCCCAAACGATGAGACAGTGGAGCCAGGATGTGGCGACCCCCGCCTACCTGGGCTGCGGACTTCCTGTGCTTCTGAGCGATCGTCTGGATAGTAGGGTCTTCCATCAGGTGCATCCCCCCACTGGAGAGAAGAGTACAGGGCAGAGGCCACGAGGGCAAATGAACATGCTTCCTTCTTTAGGAAAACCTCATGCTTCCTCCAAACACAAAATCTAGACGTATTTTTGTCAGGATACTTGTTCATCATAGGAAACTTAAATGGTGCAGAGAAGCTCCCACTCAAATCCTCTCACTCAGACAAACCACTGCTAATGTTTTAGGGGCGGCAACTAGACACACAGCTTTTCACATACACTTGGTGCTTTTTCTCAAGAACCAGGTGGCAGTGTTGGAGGCCACGGGGCAGTGGGTCTCCATGCTTTGCCCCTCTGACCTCTTAGCTTGGGTACAGCCATTCCCTGCTTGGGCCTCAACTCAGGGCCCCTGGAGCATCCCTACCTGGAGCCACCAAGGGGCAGGTAAGCTGTCACGGACACGTTTCTCGATTGGCAGAAACTGATCAGGTTCTTCTGAGTGAGATACGGGTGGCACTCGATCTACAGGATGACAGCTCGCCAGGAAAACAGTCCACCGGAAAAGGGGCCCACATTTCTTCCTGGACCCTGTCACTGCTGAGCTAGGACCCACTTCTAGTGTCTCCACTGGGAAGTGGAAAAGCCTGGACTGTGGTCCCCAAGACACCAGCCCGCTGGGAAGACCTACACCAGGGGCAATTAAACCTCCCCTACTCTGCGAGGCCGTCCTCAGCACTTTAGGTAAAAACCTCGGCCTCCCATCTGCTCTATGCACACAGAGAGTGGCAACCCATGTCACAGGCGGGTGTGGAGCCCACAAGGCACAGGGCTGAGTGAAGGACCAGGACACAGACACCACGAGCGGAAGGCAGCATGGTGTCCGCACCAGGTGCTAACACTCCTCACGCTGCTGGAGACCAGAGGAGCGGCTGCCCTTCCTGAGGGAGGGGACTGAAAGCAGCATACAGGGGCTTCCGGCGGGCAGTGGGGCCGGTCCGAATGCTGGTCAGAGCCAGGCTCAGCTTTTGAGATGGTCTCAAGCTCTGTTCTTATGTGAGCACTTTTTTGTATGGACTTAACACTTGGAANCGACTGAGTGACTGAACTGAACTGAAGCTGCTGCGCGCCCCTCCCACGTGCGGCCCTTTCCCCTGGGCATCCCCACATGGTGTGCACGTGACTTCCGGTCTCCTCCCTATTCATCTATATGCACGGTGTGCAGAGACCACTTTTGCAGTATGAGAAACTTGGCAGTGTTACCTGTGCAATGGAGCAATGAGAGAGATGACGACGTTATTAAAAACTGGCTGTTGTGAGATTACTTTTACAATAACTTGTTTTAAATTTTCAAAAATAGTTTATACTTTGAAGCAATGTGAGAAAAGGGATTTTTCATATTTATTTCAACAGGTCAAAAACGGATGGTTAATTTTTTAATAGCATTTCAGAAGGAATTATTATCTGCAGACACAGAGAAAATCCACAAGTTGTAAATCAAGTAGATTCTATTTATATCCTTCACCTGAGCTTGGGAAATATTTTCTGACTCTGCAGAGATGGGTTTATTTAGGAAATACAATTGAGGTAAAACAACTGCATGATAAAAAAAAAAAAAAAACCGTTACCTATTTAGTTGAAAATACTCCTAAAACAGAACTTCATTCTTGAGCTGTATGTAAACTTCGTTTGAGTCTCCTGCCCTCTAGTGGTTATTTCTCAAAATACAGACAAAGCTGTACGCGGTGAACTCTGAAATGAACATAACCCGAGTTTGAGCAAGCTCTGGAAGTTGGTGATGAACAGGGAAGCCTGGTGTGCTGCAGTCCATGGGGCCTCAAAGAGTAGGACATGACTGAGTGAGTGAATTGAACTGAAGTGTAGAAATCAAGTTCCAAATTTTAAGACATTTGAGGAAGCTGAGAAGTCTTCTAACTTGGTTTCCTCATTTTCACAACATAATCACCATGTCTCTATTACATACTCCCTTGAGATTACTGATAGAAAATTGAATTTGGGCATCTCTTGACCATTAGACTTAACTTCCTGTAAAATTGGTACATATCTAGTATAGTCTTATCACTATTGCATAAAGGTTGTTTTGAAAATAAATACTTTAAAATGTACTACACTGTTTCCTATTAAGTCCATTACATGCTTTATCTTTTATTCCTCTTACTAACCCCATACACCTTGTGAAGTACACACTGTATTAATCCAATTTCATGAGAAAATAAAGTGATACTGAGCGGGGGCTGGTAAGACTTGGGAAGTGACATACCCTGGGCCTGAAAGACTGAGTTTTGTGTCATGATTTTCATTCTTCTAACAATTCATAATTAATTTTGAGTTAATTTTTAAATTATCAATATTTAACCATTAGTGTTACCCTCCAGCTAAGCTATTTAAAATCCTAAAAGATGATGCTGTTAAAGTGCTGCACTCAATATGTCAGTAAATTTGGAAAACTCAGCAATGGCTCTAAGATCGGAAAAGGTCAGTTTTCATTCCAATCCCAAGGGAAGGCAATGCCAAAGAATGTACAAACTAGCATACAATTATGCTCATTTCATCTGCTAGCAAAGTAATACTCAAAATCCTTCAAGCTAGGCTTCAGAAGCACGTGAAGATATTAAGAGGTGACAAGAATACACAGAATAACTATACAAAAAAGATCTTCATGACCCAGATATCACCATGTCACGACCTAGAGCCAGACATCCTGGAATGTGAAGTCAAGTGGGCGTTAGGAAGTATCACTATGAACAAAGTTAGTGGAGGTGATGGAATTCCAGTTGAGCTATTTCAAATCCTGAAAGACAATGCTGTGAAAGTGCTGCACTCAAT
The DNA here is from genome assembly GCA_006410615.1 of Neotragus moschatus. Lineage (NCBI taxonomy): Eukaryota > Metazoa > Chordata > Mammalia > Artiodactyla > Bovidae > Neotragus > Neotragus moschatus. The sequence continues at coordinate 118,931 of SJYA01001891.1, forward strand.
ATGCCAGCAAATTTGGAAAACTCAGCAGTGGCCACAGGACTGGAAAAGGTGTTTTCATTCCAATCCCAAAGAAAGGCAATGCCAAAGAATGTTCAAACTACCGGACAATTGCACTCATCTCACACACTGGCAAAGTAATGCTCAAAATTCTCCAAGCCAGTCTTCAAAAATATGTGAACAGGGGAACGTCCAGATGTTCAAGCTGTTTTAGAAAAGGGAGAGGAACCAGAGATAAAATTGCCAACATCTGTTGGATCATTGAGAAAGCAAAACAGTTTCAGAAAAACATTTATTTCTGCTTTATTGACAATGCCAAAGCCTTTGACTGTATGGATCACGATAAACTGTGGAAAATTCTGAAAGAGATGGGATTACCAGTGAAGGAAATTTACCTGGCTCAAAATAGCCTGGAGTTAAAACTCCCCTCCAGGTCCTCCCCACCAGTCTATGTAAAGCAAAGAACTCTCACCCAAAGGAAAAAAAAAAGGACATTAAGGTTGATTACCCCCAACTCCAAGCTGGTCCCAGCCTCTGGCCAACCTCCAGAATTCCTTGCCCCAGCCATTTAAGAGATAACTACTCCAAACAACCTTGGAGAACAGGCCCCCTTAAGACAGTAGATTTCCACACATATGCCTGTATATACTTTTTTCTTGGGTTAATGCAGCAGCTCACTAATCTGACTGCTGCCCCTTCTCACATTACAGGTGATCTGGTCTCATTCTTTTTCCAAACTTCACCTTCTCTAACTCCCTTATCCTACATTTTTTGGTGCCGAAACCCAGGAGGTTGAGATTCCTTTTCGTTCTCCAGAGCCAGCTCTTGGGAGCGTGGAAGCTTGCCGAGCTCACTTTCGCGCCCAGACTTTCAAGAGCTCCTCGAGAGGACATCCTGTGCGTTTGTGAGTGGTACAAGTCCTGTGTAAGGGCTTTACTGGTTTTCCACGTAACCCAAGGAATACTGGTCTCTCACTCTCTCTCTCCCTCTTTTCTCTACACTTTCTTTTCCACAGACCGACCAGGTCCAGGAAAGAGGCCTTTTGCCATTCAACTTCCCTCCATCCACCACGAATTCTCACCTGACCCAGTAGCCCAGGTAAGCTTGGACGGTACTCTAGGGTGCCACAGACTATCCTTTCTGGGTTCCCAAAGAACCCTCTGGCCAAAAGGCCCTCTGGGGAGGTGTGTGGAGGATGCCCCTCCTTCCTTCAGAGCCCCCCTCTCTCTGCCTAGTTAAAAGATTAGGTGACGACCCTTTTCTCTCCACCAGACAGTCACTAGCCATTTGCTATGGGGTCAAGCCAATCTGTCCCATGGGACTCTCCCTTGGCCTGTGTAAAATGAAACCTCAAACCTCTATTCTTGACCAATCTCAAGGTTCATAAACTCGAGTCACTTTGCACTCAAATTTGGCCTCAATACAAACTGGATTACCAAAACCGCTGGCCTGAGTTCAGGACTTTCGATTTCAGTATTTTATCAGATCTCACAAACTTCTTCAAATGGAATGCCAAATGGTCAGAGGTCCCCTATATTCAAGTCTTCTGGGACCTTAGAAGTCATCCTTCTCTCTGCAAGAACTGTTCTATCTATCAAATCCTCTGCTCTCTCTCCCCCTCCATTACAAAAGAATCCAAATCTAAAGCCCCTAAAAGGTCCCCTAAATCCCCAGCCCCTGATTTGACCCGGTAGATGAGCCTCCTCCCTACCTCTAGCCCTTCCTCCTTCAAAACAGGAAGCAATGACTCCAAAACCCTAAAAGAGATTTCCACCCCAGCCCCTAATTGGCCAGGACCTGAAGCAACCACATGCTTCCCCTCAGAAAGGTAGCAGGACCGGAGGGCCCTACAGGGGTTCATGTGCCTTTCTCAATTTCTGCTATGAGCCAAATTGAAGAAAAATTGGGATCTTTTTGAGAAAATCCTACTAGGTATAGAGAAGAATTCCTCTGCCTTACACAAGCGTATCATTTGACCTGGAATGACCTTTGTAACATCCTAAATGTCACATTAATCCTGATGAAAAGGAATGGATGTGACAGGCAGCCTGGACTCATGCTTATCAGCTCCATAACCAAGACAGGACTAATCCAGTGGCTGATGATGCAGTCCCTTTAACTGAGCCACGATGGACACATCAAGGCGATGCCAGCATCCGGTACCTACATCATATGATCACCTGTTTACTGCAAGGAATGCTAAAAAGATCTCACATTCATGTTAACTACGATAAGATTCGCAAAGTGACTCAAGCAAAAGATGAAAATCCTTTTTCTTTCACAGCTTACTGAGGCAGTCCAAAAATACACTAATCTAGATATTTCCACCCCTGCCGGACTGACTACATGTCCAGTTCATAAGCCAGTTAGCCCCTGATATTCGCTGAAAATGATGCCAGTTGGAGAAGGGCCCCGAAACCCCTCAGCGAGATCTCCTAGAAATAGCCTTTGAAGTTTTCAACAATATGGAGAAAGACGCGAAAAAAGAAAAAGAAGAGGAACGAAAGGCCAAATATGCTTTATTTGCTGCAGCTATCCAAGAAAAAAACTCAACCCCTTTGAGGTAAGAGATGATCCAATTGTGCCTGAGTTACTCCAGTGATGGAGCCCAAGCTCCAGACCCCAAGTCTGTCCCATACAGACGGACTCGGAACTCTGGGTAATTGACGCGGTGGCCGGACACACATTCTCATTCCTGATAGACACTGGGACTTTTCACTTTTATCCTCCTTTAAGGGCCCTCTACAACCTTCAGAAGTGGCCATCAAAGGGGTCTCAGGCATCCCTTTTTACCCCAAAGTAACCCCTCCTCTCCTCTGTTCCTTTGACAAAACAACACTAACACATTCTTATGCAGTAGTTCCTCAATGCCCAACGGCAGTGATGGGGTGTGATCTTCTGGCTGAGCTACAACTTCTATAAACCTCCCATCCTTAGACACCGTATCAAATCTTTGCATCCAAATGGCACCCAAACTCTTGGCCAGCCCTCACTCCCAAAATCTTCCCCCTAACCTTCCCCCAATAGATCCTCAGGTCTGGGACACTGAAGCCTCATTGGTAGCCCATTCCCCTGACCAGGTTNGTTATGCAGTAGTTCCTCAATGCCCAATGGCAGTGATGGGATGAGATCTTCTGGCTGAGCTACAAACTTCTATAAACCTCCCATCCTTAGACACCGTATCAATTCTTTGCATCCAAATGGCACCCAAACTCTTGGCCAGCTCTCACTCCCAAAATCTTCCCCCTGACCTTCCCCCAATAGATCCTCAGGTCTGGGACACTGAAGCCTCATTGGTAGCCCATTCCCCTGACCAGGTTTTTCTTAAAAATCCCTCAGGTAATAACCCAAACTCAATATACCCTGACCACAGAATCCCGACAAAGATTTAAACCAATGATCTCCTGACTGCTCAAAGCCAGCCTTTTGCGGCCTATCGTTCTCCTCATAATACTCCTATACTGGCAGCCAAAACGGGACCCGTTCCTGGCATCTAGTTCAAGATCTTCGCAAGATCAATGAGGCAATAATACCCATATATCCCGTGGTCACTAATCCCTACCCGTTCTCTCACATATTCCCCTTGACACTCTACTTCATGGTATTGGACCTCAAAGATACTTTCTTTACTATACCCCTACACCACTCCTCACACCCCCCTTTGCCTTTACTTGGACGAATCCAGACACAAATCAATGTCAACAATTAACTTGGACCGTTTTACCACAGGGTTTAGAGATAGACCTCATTTTTTTGGTCAAGCCCTCCAAAGAGACCTACAAACTTCAGACCTAGGCTCTACTACCTTACTCCAATATGTAGAAAATGTATTGTTATGTAGGTCCTCTTGCCGTAACTGCCTAGTCCACACGCAAAGGTATTAAATGCCCTAGGCAACTGGGGCTAGAGTCTCACTCTCCAAAACACAAATTGCTTCCACCACTGTCAATTACATGGGACTGCTTCTCACTCCCAAATCAAAATAATTCCAGCTCAGAGACTTCAAGCCTTGATACAGATCCCCAGGCCCCAAACCAAAAGGGAACTTCTTTCTCTATTAGGTCTATTAAACTTCCAAATATGGGTCCCAAATTTTGCCCTCCATGCAAAACCTCTCTACCAAGCTACTCAAAGAAACGTAGATGGACCCTTACTGGCCCCCACCTCTCTCCACACTCCAATACAGACTCTTATCAAACATTTACTACAGATCCCTTCCCTTTGCTTACCTTATTACACCAAGCCTTTTTTCCTTTTTGTACATTCTCGACAAGGACATGCCTTAAGGATNTTCCGAATATGGGTCCCAAATTTTGCCCTCCATGCAAAACCTCTCTACCAAGCTACTCGAAGAAACGTAGATGGACCCTTATTGGCCCCCACCTCTCTCCACACTCCAATACAGACTCTTATCAAACATTTACTACAGATCCCTTCTCTTTGCTTACCTTATTACACCAAGCCTTTTTTCCTTTTTGTACATTCTCGACAAGGACATGCCTTAAGGATTCTGCGCCAAAAAAGCGGGGACATATGAGGGCCTCTAGCTTACTTATCTAAACAACTCGATCTTGTCATGCTCGGATAGCCACCTTGTCTCCAGGCCTTAGCTGCAACCACCCTCTTAATACCTGAAACCCAGAAACTAACCTGAAATGCTCCTCTAAATGTATGCTCATCTCATTTCATCTTAGATTTACTCTCTCATCGGGCTTTCCTTTCTCTGCCCCCTGCTTAACTACAGATCTTTCACAGACACCTCTCTGACCCATCCCTTTCTTTTATGCCTTGTAAACCTCTTAATCCTGCTAGCTAGCTTACTCCCTACACCTATCTCATGACTGTGTTCAGGCCTTAGATATGACACTTAATCCATCTGAACATATAACCGATCAGCCCCTTACTGACCCTATAGTCCTATCCTGGTTCATAGATGATAGTGCCCAGAAACAAGCCCCATTTGGGGCTGGATATCCTATAGTCCAGGGACAGCCCGACAAAGTTATCCCTCCTTGCCTCATCAAGTCAGGCACACTCCTAGCTCACACATCCTCACAACAGCCTGAAATGATAGCTCTTATACAAGCTTTGACCCTAGCCAAAGACCAAAAGATAAACATTTACACTGACTCCAAATATGTCTATAACACATTACATTTTAAGATTATAATCTAGAGGGAGAGGGGATTCCTCACTCAGAAGGGCACACCTATTCTCAGTGCTTCCTTTTATTTCTGAACTCCTCCATGTGTCTCAGCTCCCAAAACAAACTGCTGTAATATATTACCGGGGACATCAGTGACATAGTCCTATCTTCCTTTATAACAATATAGCAGATCACCAAACAAAGTGGCAGGCTGCCTCTGTTAGTCCTCTCTTTACTACAGCCCAAATTGATGAGCCTGACATCCGCACATTACTTTCATATTTGCATCCTTTTCCACTCCTTTGCAAAAGTACTTAAGGCTTTCCTTCAGAACTTTATTGAACTGACTAAGGATGATATGACTTATTTAAATAATCTGACCCAAACTTGTACCATTTGTCAGCAGACAAATCCTAATTGTAACATTTGCCTCCCTTCTTTCCCCACCCACGAAACTGCAGACATCTTCCTGCACAAGGCCGGCAGGTAGATTTCACCCACATGCCACCTGTAAAAAGGGTTAAATTTCTCCTAATCTTTGTATATACATTTTCTGGATGGATCGAAGCTTTCCTGACTTCTAACAAACCAGTCCCTACTGTGGCTCAGCTTACTCTTGTTGAAATCCTCCTTATGTCTGGAATGCCTTCCTCCCTCCAGTCTGACAACAGGCCCAAGTTCACATCCCAAATCACCCAAAATATTGCATGAGCCCTTCAAGTTCCTTGGAAGTTTCACATTCCTTATCATCCCTGGTCTTCTAGTAAGGTTGAGAGAGCCAACCTAGTCCTAAATTAACAATCGAACAACCAAATTAACAATCGAACTTCATCACGATTGGACTAAACTCCTCCCTTTAGCCCTCTTAAAGGTCAGGGCCTTACCAAAAAACTCCTTAAATATCAGTCCTTCCGAAGCCATGTATGGGAGGCCGATAATACCTTTGGGTTTTCCCCCCTCCTCCCAGGATGGTCCCAAACTGCCTTCCCACCTTCCTTTTCCTTTACTTGCCCAGATACGAGAGGCACTTCAGCAACATATGGATGACTTACTCCTTCGACCACACCCCGATTTTCCATACCCATCCCTTCAAATAGGAGATAATAAAGTTTGTATGACAACTCAGTCCCACGCAGATCTAACCCCAAAATGGCAACATCCCTACACGGTAATTCTGCTGACCCCTACTGCTACAAAATTAAAAGAAATTACCCCTTGGGTCACATAACCCGCTTAAAAACGGTTATGCAGCCCAATGATGAAAATGCTTGCCAGACTAATACTTATCAAGTTTCTCACACAGGCCCTACAACTCTAAAGTTCTCACGGCTTCCACCGGCCTCAACTGGAGATGGATGAACCTGTCGGTTTCACAGCTTCAATCGTTCCTGCTTCTGGCAGATATCTGGGTCTTGAGTCCTCAAGGATCCATGTTCAAACTTGCTGAAGATTACATCTCCACCCTGTGGCTACAGGGAACCTTTTATAACTTTTACCCCTTCGAAATCCAATTCTTTTCCATAGTAACCTATCTTATACTCACTTGCCCAAATGTTGTTTAACATCTTCTTCTTATCCTCCCTTCTTCCTCTGATCCAGGAAGTCCTTCAAAATCCTAACCTCAACTATCTATTCCGGACCTTTAATTTACCCCATACACTTCTCAATGCTTCTAACCCACAATTGGCTAAAGACTGCTAGATACGTTTATCTATAACTCCTCTGTGAGATTCAGCCCTCCCCACATCCATCCTCAACTGGACCACAGGTAACATGTCCCTACACCACTCATACCTTGGAGAGCCTTTATTCGTCTCATATCTTAAATAGCTTCACACAAGTGACCAAAACCAAAATTCAGACATACTCTTAGAATCTTTACTCACTGAACTTCCCTCCTTCAATGAAAAACCTCCAATCGGAGGCCCTATTGCCTAGAGAGTAACACTGTTACAACCAACTCCTTTTTGCATATCCAGAAATTCCCAAAACAGTTCATATGACCAACTCATGGGCACAAATCTCTAACTCCATGTGCAACCATACCTCCACCTACTGTTTGCCACTGGAAAGGCTATATATAATGTTTCTGGTACTACAGGACACTCTTTAACCTTTTCAGGAGGGTTTCCCTCAACACATTCCTCCACTTCTCCCATTGCTGGGGCCATACTTAGCAGGGTCTCTGAGCATCCTTGAACTAACGATCAAACCCGCCCCCCAACTCCTCTTCGCCATCAACTTCAGCTGTTGTATTAGGACACCTGGCCTATTTTTCCTGTGTGGGGCATCTACATACCTCTGTCTACCTACTAATGGTACTGGGAGCTGTACCCTGGTATACTCCAATCCAAACATTTTAATAGCCCCCAATGATCAGCCCTTGCCTATTCCTCTCATCCACAGGTGAATAAAACGAGCCATTCATTTCATTCCCCTCTTAGTAAGAATAGGAATAGCAGCTAGAATTGGAAAAGGAACCGCTGGTTTAACCACCTACATCCAAAACTACCAGACACTCTCTACGGACATATCAGACAGCCTCCAGGAAATAGCTCAAGGTCTAATAACTATCCAAAATCAACTTGATTCCTTGGCAGCCGCAGTATTACAAAATAGGAGGAGATTAGATCACTGCAGAGAAGGGAGTTCTGTGCCTTCTTCTAGATCATTCTGCTGTTTCTATGCCAACTAGTCTGGTATTGTCCAACGAGCTGCAAAAAACCTTAAAAGATCGAGCCTTACCAATCCGCCAGAAATTAAGCAACTCCTGGCAGTCATGGTTAACAGTTTGGAACTGGATGCTTTGGGTTTTACGCCTTCTCGGACCATTCATTTTTATCATTCTCCTACTCACCCTTGGGCCTTGTTTAATCTTTTCCAAGGATTCCCTCAAGACCAAATCGGAGCCATTTCCCAAGACTAAGTCAAGATTGTTCTTTTGCTTTAGACCTTGAGGGCGAGAACAGAAAATCAACACTACAGGCCTTAGACTTCCTTTCTCCCAGACCACAATCCCCCGAACCTCATTTATCAGCAGGAAGAAGCCCTGAACATTAGCAACACCCACCTCTCTTTATTTATATATATTCCTTAGGGCCTGGAATGAAGGAAAGTTACAGGCCTCAAAATGGCCTGGAGTTAAAACCCCCCTCCAGGTCCTCCCACCATTCTATGAAAACAAAGAACTCTCTCCCTGGAAAGGAAAAACGTACATTAAGATTGATTACGCCCAGTTCCCAGCCTGTCCCAGCCTCTGGTCAATCTTCAGAATTCCCTGCCCCAGCCATTTAAGAGATAACTGCTCGGAACAACCTTGGAGAAGAAGAGGCCCCATAAGACAGTAGCTTTCCACATATATGCCTATATATACCTACNCCTGCTAAATATTGTTAGTTGATTTTCTACAAAGTTTCAGAGGTAATTCCATTGAGGAAGAATAGTCTTCTCAACAAATGCTACTAGGGACATCCATATGCAAAAATATTGAACTTTGGTCCTTACTTTGCAATGTATACAAAAGTTAACTCAAAATGCATTGTAGATCTAAATGTTAAAGTGTATCAAATTTCTGGAAATAAACATAGGACAAAAGCTTTGTGACTTTGTGAAAGTTGCTCAGTCGTGTCCGACCCTTTGCATGGGCTATAATCCTGCCAGGCTCCTCTGTCCATGGAATATTCTAGTCAAGAATACTGGAGTGGGTAGCCATTCCCTTGGTCAAGGGATCTTCCTGACTCAGGAATTGAACCCATGTCTCCTGGGTTGCAGGAATTTCTTTGCAGGAAACTGCCAGGAATTTGCAGGCAGTTTCTTTACCATCTGAGCCACCAGGGAATCCCTTGTGACCTCAAGTTTAACAAAGATTTCCTAGATATAAAACCAAAAATCCTTCGCCTANGGGATCTTCCTGACTCAGGAATTGAACCCATGTCTCCTGGGTTGCAGGAATTTCTTTGCAGGAAACTGCCAGGAAATTGCAGGCAGTTTCTTTACCATCTGAGCCACCAGGGAAGCCCTTGTGACCTCAAGTTTAACAAAGATTTCCTAGATATAAAACCAAAAATCCTTCGCTTAAGTGAAGAAATAGAATTAACCAAAATTAAAAGCTGAGTTTGTAAAGACACTGTCAAGACAAAGAAAAGGCAAACTATATTCTATGTATGTGTTTCTTCTTCTTTTTTTAATTTAAATTTATTATTTTAATTGGAGGCTAAATCTTATCAACACATATTTAATAAGCTGTGCGTGTTCAGAATTCAATGATGAAAAATCAGAAGCAATAAAAAACCAGGCAAAAGGTTTGAACAGACACTTCACCAAATTAGATGTATGAATAGCAAATAAGCACGTGAAAGGATGGTCACCATCTTTAATCATTAGAGAAATTCAGATTAAACCACAATGAGATCCACTACATTTGAACAACAACAGAAAAGGCCGGCTGTGTAAATGTTGACAGAAATACTGAGCAAACAAAACTCATTCATTGCTGCTGGGAACACAAGTGGTGCAGCTAGCCGTGGAAAGGTACGGTAACAGTGTCTGTAGTTGTAATCCCCTCCAAACTTGAAACACATAAAGGAATGTTCTTATCATTGTTATATACTTACCCATTCTCAATCTTCATTTGACTAGGAATTTTTTTAACAATAAACATATTACAAATAATGATCAATACAGATTTTTAATATTACATTTCAGATCCTAAAGATTAATGGCAATAAGCATGTTGGCACATTTTTTCACCTCTGTGTACTTTCTCATTCTTTTGAAGATCGAGTCTGCATTAATCCCAGGACCACAGTTCTTCAGCTCATCCTCACACAATAAACTCCAGGAAAACTTTAAAACACATATAAAAAGCATGATTGCAGTTCTTGTATGCTTTTTCAGCAAAGCCAAGTTCAGAGTATAATTATTTTCTTTAAAAATTCAGTTGACTCAACATATTTTCAAAGGAGGAAATTCCAAGGCTTTGAAAAGCACATCTGTGTTACAGAGGAAACATTTTCTAAGCAGGAAAAGTCTTTCTGACTGCAAAGCATCACAATTTCAATCCCATGTTTTGGGGTTATCTCTGTTGAAAGACTTTCTCCTTCAGTCCAAATGATGTAAGAAGGGAGGCAAACAAGTCACGGTCATGTCAGAAGCTCAGCCAAACAAACGTGGAAACTAGATGTGATATTAAATGTCTTTCCTTGGGCAAAATAATGCTTTTTAAAGTCAGCCCTGCATTTCTGGTGTGTTGAAGACTTGCACTGACGATGACCAAGGCTTTCAGAACAATGAAGTAAGCAGATCCTCCACAGACACACTGACTATTGGTAATTATGTCTCTATTCTTTTGAAGTCAAATGACAGTCAGTCCTTTTAAATTTGTATTTATCTGTACATCTCAGTAAAAAATCTATGATGATGAAAAAAGAATAACAACATGAGTGACCATCAAGAGCATTATGCTAAGTGGGACAGAGTCTTAAAACTGTTGCAGATTCTCAGGCCAAAGAGAACTGTGATCTGTTTGCTGTGTTTATCAATTATGCTCTTTTTTTTTTTCTTTCTGATGAACCTTCCAAGTTGTACTAGATGTCAACGAAATATTAGTCACAACCTCAAAGTAGAGAGTTTTTTAATTTGGTGGGAATGTTTAGGACCCCGAGACCAAGAAACAGCATCTCAGTAGCTCTGAGAAAACTGCTCCAAGGAGGCAGGAGAGCGAGTCAGGCTGTATATAAGTTTGCAACAAAGGGAGCAGTCAGTCTGAACATTAAAGATCAGATATCAAGTTAAGGAACTTAGTGTTCTAGGTATGGGAAGATGCTAGCCTTTGGACTCACTGAATCCATTCCTTTCATAGCTATCTGGGACCAAATTCTGTTTCCTTGTTCACCTTAAGGAGTGGCAGGTGTGGCAGATGGCTGATTCGTGCATTCTCCCAGCTCCTCAGCAGTCACTGTAGGGGCTGGAGGCATCTGCTGAATCCCAACCAAAGTTGGTGAGCCCTCATTCACATTTGAAGGCCAGAAATCCCTGTTGGCTGTGACATTTCTTGTTTATTGATAGGTCAGGAGATATTTTCATTCCACATAGGACACTTTTGAGAAGCTGCAGGAAGGTTTTCAGTATCACTCTTAATTACAGGTCAAGCACCACTTCAGGAATGTGGTTTGAAAATGAGCCCTTAACCAAGTGATGCCATCATTCTGATGATGTACCGAAGAGGCTTTGGTTTATCGCTTTGGTAACAATTCAGTTAATGTACTCTTACTCACAATTAAAGGATGCTGTTTCAGACTAGCTGTTTGTAGATGGATGCAGAGAAATTCCCTGAGCTGTGGGTACTTCCCCACAGGATCAGGTGGGGACTAACTCTCTGTAACTGCTAACAATTTTTATTCCATCCATCTTTTCCTGGTGCTATTCGCACAAATCTGTGTCCCCAAGGCACAGTGAGGCCAAATACATGGAAACATCACAGTCTGGAACTGAAAAGGGGTTACTGCAGGGAGATGAGTGGCTCCTGCCCTAAAAAGCCCTGAGCTCCCTGAAGGGTTTCCTCAAAGCACTTTCAGAAGCCCAGTGAGGGAGAGGGTGTCCCAGGGTTTGAGATCAGCTCTGTGCACAGTTCTCTGATTGAATGATAGTGAGATAGCAGGGTGGTGTCACCAGGGTTAACATTGTCAGTCCTTAGGGTCCAGGGGGCTTGGGGCAGTGTGCTCATGGTCATCAAGCAGTTGTTCAGTTGCTCAGTAGTGTCCAACTCTTTGCGACCCCATGGACTGCAGGTTTCCCTATCCATCACCTTCTCCCAGAGTTTGTTCAAACTCATGTCCATTGAGTCGGTGATGCCATCCAACCATCTCATCCTCTGTCACCCCCTTCTTCTCTTGCCCTCAGTCTTTCCCAGCTTCAGGGTCTTTTCCAGTGAGTCGTCTCTTCACATCAGGTGGCCAAAGTATTGAAGCTTCAGCTTCAGCATCAGTCCTTCCACTGAAAATTTAGGGTTGATTTCCTTTAGGATTGACTAGTTTGATCTCCTTGCAGTCCAGGGGACTCTCAAGAGTCTTCTCTAGCACCACGGTTTGAAAGCATCAATTCTTCAGTGTTCAACTTTCTTTATAGTCCAACTCTCACAGCTGTACATGACTACGGCAAAAACCATAGTTTTGACTAGACAGACGTTTGTCAGCAAGCAGTTAACATTTTTCATTTGGTGGAGGGTTTTCACAAATGTAAAGCAACTCAGGAAATGTGCATCAGATACCGTTATCTATTCATTAGGTACTTTTCAGAGAGGCGCTAAAGCAGAGGGTACGGGGAAGGCCTGTTCCTCCATGGAGTCCTGCTCGGTTCCAGTTCCTCTTTTCCCAAACCCTCACAGCCCTTCCTCTGCAACCTCCCCCTCTCTCCATATAAACTTTAACAGATCCATAATTTATGAGATCAACTGAGATAAGATTATAACCTCCTTTCTGGTGCTGACAACTTGAGGCACAGCGAGGCCAGGCTAATTACCCAAATCACAGAGCCCATGAATGATGGAGCTGGGGTGAGTCTGAAACATCTGATTGCAGAATCTGGGCACTCATCTGTAGAAGACTCGACAGTGTTTCCCCACGTGATCTGACCTGCCTTTTCACTTGCTACCTCACCCCCAGGGTCATGCAAGAACTGCTGTTAGTTTCCTCTTACTGAGAAAAAAAAGGTCACAGGCTCTTAATTTTTGTCTCCAAAAGCTGACCATCCTATCTCTCCAGTCCAGCCAACCTGGTTTTCTCACTCTCTCACACTTTTGTGGACATTTTGGAGTCGAGCTTAGGTTCGAATTATTCTCTTGCGTTTTCTCTTCCCTGTTGGCGTAATTACATTATCGCTTTTCTTCGGAATTTAATGAAGGCTCTGCATTTCCTCTGTTAGGTTCTCTTTTATTCTTCCCTTCACCTAAAACTGTATCTTCTGAAATCTTAAGAGAACATCGTGTCTGTACACCTCATTTTGCCATTTTATCACTAAGGCCTCAAGGAATCAAATAAGAGCTTTTTTGATTGTCATCTACTAGCAAAAACAATGCTGTGTGTGTTAGGATGGCAACACTGCATAAAACAGGGTTTTCTACAATGAACTTACTGGGNTCCATGGAGTCCTGCTCGGTTCCAGTTCCTCTTTTCCCAAACCCTCACAGCCCTTCCTCTGCAACCTCCCCCTCTCTCCATATAACCTTTAACAGACCCATAATTTATGAGATCAACTGAGATAAGATTATAACCTCCTTTCTGGTGCTGACAACTTGAGGCACAGCGAGGCCAGGCTAATTACCCAAATCACAGAGCCCATGAATGATGGAGCTGGGGTGAGTCTGAAACATCTGATTGCAGAATCTGGGCACTCATCTGTAGAAGACTCGACAGTGTTTCCCCACGTGATCTGACCTGCCTTTTCACTTGCTACCTCACCCCCAGGGTCATGCAAGAACTGCTGTTAGTTTCCTCTTACTGAGAAAAAAAAGGTCACAGGCTCTTAATTTTTGTCTCCAAAAGCTGACCATCCTATCTCTCCAGTCCAGCCAACCTGGTTTTCTCACTCTCTCACACTTTTGTGGACATTTTGGAGTCGAGCTTAGGTTCGAATTATTCTCTTGCGTTTTCTCTTCCCTGTTGGCGTAATTACATTATCGCTTTTCTTCGGAATTTAATGAAGGCTCTGCATTTCCTCTGTTAGGTTCTCTTTTATTCTTCCCTTCAACTAAAACTGTATCTTCTGAAATCTTAAGAGAACATCGTGTCTGTACACCTCATTTTGCCATTTTATCACTAAGGCCTCAAGGAATCAAATAAGAGCTTTTTTGATTGTCATCTACTAGCAAAAACAATGCTGTGTGTGTTAGGATGGCAACACTGCATAAAACAGGGTTTTCTACAATGAACTTACTGGGTTGGCCCCAAAGTCTGTCTGAATTTTCCGTAATATCTTAGGTAAACATTTTAAAAAACACTGTATTATAGGGACTTCCCTGGTAGTCCAGTGGTTAAGACTCTGCACTTCCATTGCAGAGGGCATGGGTTCAAAGCCTGCTTGGGGAACTAAGAGTCCATATGTTGTATAGTGTGCCCCCCCCCAAAAGTGGATGTTGTAATACAGGTAAGATAAAATCAGTGCAGAAATTTAGCTTTAAAAGAAACTCACCCCCCACCAAAAAGAAGAAAAGAAAAAGAAACACTAAAAAAGAATAAAATGTGAGGTGTAGGAATTTTCACAACAAACTGTAGTTCAGGGATAGATTATATATCTTCATGTATTTTGAATATCTAAAAATTAAGAAATATGTGATACACAATATGCAAAAAATCTGAAGTGTGAACTTATAGTAAAATGGGTCTTTGGTATATTCTATTAGAGTATTATAATGTAATAATAAACAATTAACAAAAAACACTTTTATGAAACTCATTCCTCAATTTTAATACACAATCCAATTATCAGTAATAATGGAGAAAGCCTTGATATTTCTTGTAGCTTAAAAAAAATTATAGTTGCCTGAACTCTAAATAAGAGTTAGCTATTTTTAACATTATGAAATGCTGTTTTAATTAAGGGCTGCACACTGGGTATTTCTTGTTCAGAGAGTTTACACAGGAAAGGACCGCTCCCTACTGCTCCAGTCCTCCACCACGCTACACACGTCATGTCTTTTCACTTAAAACAAATATTTCAAGTAAGGTAATAATATTGGAATAGAGGAGAGTCTATTTTAACTCCATGCTGGATCTGTTTCTTTGACTTTAAACCTTATTTTTCTGTCACTTTTGTTATTATAATCATACACAATGTTGTTGTTGCTTAGTCATTAAGTCGTTTCCAATTCTTTGCCACCCCATTGACTGCAGCATGCCAGGGTTCCCTGTCTTACACTGTCTCCCAGAGCTTGCTCAAACTCATGTCCATTGAGTTGATGATGCCACCCAAGCATCTCATCCTGTCACCCTTTTCTCCTGCCCTCAATTCTTCCCAGCATCATGGTCTTTTCCAATGAGTTGGCTCTTCACATCAGGTGGCCAAAATATTGGACCTTCAGCTTCAGCACCAGTCCTTCCATTGAAAATTCAGGTTTGATTTCCTTTATAATTTCCTGGTTTGATCTCCTTTCAGTCTAAGGGACTCTCAAGAATCTTCTCCAACACTGCAGTTCAAAAGCATCAATTCTTTAGTGCTCAGCCTTCTTTATGGTCCAACTTTCACATCCACACATGACTACTAACCATAGCTTTGACTATATAGACATTTGCTATAGATAGTAAGACACAATAGGTAACTGTAAGAGGCTTACATGTAGTTGAGGAGTCAGACTGTATGTACTTACATATAATAATAATACTGAAATGTTATGGAAATGCTAAATGCATGGCACAGACTAGTTAACTGAGAGTAATGGGGCTGTCTATAATTAAAAATTCAGGAAGCCTGTGGAATTCTTGGCATATGATAAACTCTCAGTAGTAATCATTCAAGTTACTAATATAGTTAAAGCTATGGTTTTTTGCAATAGTCATGTATAGATGTGAGAGTGGGACCATAAAGAAGGCTGAGCACCAAAGAATTGATGCTTTCAAATTGTACTGGAGAAGACTCCTGAGAGTCACTTGGACAGCAAGGAAAACAAACCAGTTAATTCTAAAGGAAACCAACCCTAAAATATACACTGAAAGGACTGATGCTGAAGCTGAAGCTCTCATAATTTGGCCACCTGATGTGAAGAGCCAACTCACTGGAAAAGATCCTGATGCTGGGAAAGACTGAGGGCAAGAGGAGAAAGGGGCAACAGAGGATGAAATGATTAGATAGCATCACTGGCTCAATAGACATGCGTTTGAGCAAACTCCAGAAGATAATGAAGGACAGGGGCCTGGCATGCTGCCATTCATGGGGTCTCAGAGAATCATAAATGACTCAGTGACTGAACAAGTAAAAAACAAATGAAGTGTGTGTGATTTTCTCCATAGACTTACACTGAGAGAAAGAAACAATAGGTAGAAACATCAGAATGAAGATTTTTCTGGTGCTATTGTTGCTGCAATTAAGACAAGAAAATAGGAAAACTTTGTATTAGTAAAATGGAAATAAAAGCAGAGGATTCAAGGATTTTGCTTGCAATGGCCATGGATTATGTGTGTTTGGCAAAAAAAAAAAAAAAAGAATAGGAGAAGAGGAAGGCGGTGATGGAAAAGACGGGGCTCCTATGCTAGCTGAGGTCTCTGAGGCTGCATCACCACTAGCAACAGTAACCACAGTGCCTAGAGGTTATAATAACAGGCGCAGTGTGGGTCAGAGGTCAGCTTGAGGATGGAGGCTTTGAGCAGCACCTTGCGGTCCCGGAGGCCTCCTGGTTTCAGTGAGATGGGTTAAACCTCATAGCGCACCCCTGTTGATGGGGTGCCATGCAATGAGGGCCACCCACGTGTGCAGCTCTTCCTGTTTCCATGGTTTCTGAGGGTTTATTTCCTCTCTGAACATGCATCGCTCATTATGAATGTGGAGATCACGTTCCTGACACCAATGTGAATTCTAGGAAGTAAAGGCAGGCCATTTTAAAGTCAAGGTGAGCCAGTCTGACGTTGGCCCGAGGCCTGAAGCCAAGGTACTCACACTGGTGCTGGGAGAGGGACTTGAAACCGTGCTTGACATTCACATAATGAGCGAGAAATGTCAATTGCTGCTCGAGGTAAACATTTATTTTCCAGAGTAAATGTTACAGCCCCTGCTTTTTATGACCCCGTGTCATTTGAGCACTTGTCTAAAAGGGTTGAAATACAGCTTGAAGCGGCTTTCATTCCTAAACACAATCCACACACACAAATTTGTGTTTAACTACGAAACCATTTGCTCCACCAGCTCATTGTAAGCATCAAAACAGAGAACAGCACACACTTCCTTCATTATTAAAATGAAACAAAACCAGGCACTTCTCTCTGCCTTAGGTTCCTTTTGAATACTAATGTATAAAAGCCCCGATTAAATTAACCTTGGCTGTCACAGTCACACTTGGCAAATGAATCATAAAATAGTCTCCTCTTCATATGACAAGTTGTCCTTGATAGCAAATTAAAATCTTAATAAGGGTTTCTGAAATGTACACGCGTATATACATGCCTAATCTCTTTTACTGGAGGGCAATGTCAGAATATAGAGTATTTTTCTTTGTTTATTTTCTTTTCAAATGGTGAATTTTAAAGAGCATCTTCCCGATCTCTTTGTCTGGTGGTTTCAATCAATACCCTTGAATACTTTTAACTTGCCTACAAAATAAATGTTTCGGAAATTTTGCCAGAGCTGCTGGATAATGATTTTTTTAATTACATAAAATTATTTATTAACTATTTAGTTAAATGATAAAAATATCTATGATATGAGTCTCTCTACTTCTTAGCTTTCCTCAACAGCAGTGTTCCCTCAGGGCTGTGATTTCACATGTCAACTTGCAAAAACGCACAACTTGAAAGTTGTAAGTTGTTTTATTTGGGGCAAAATGAGGACTGCAGCCTGGGAGACGGTACCTCTGATAGCTGGGAGAGACTGCTCCAAAAAGGCAGTGGAGGAAGGTCGATATGTAAGATTTTGGTGAAGGAGGAGTTCAATGCAAGCAAGCACTTACTTTACAAAAGGTTTTCTGTTAGTCATGAGGAGCTGATGTCACCATTAAGGGATTTAGTGATTTTCTAGATGTGAACAGATACAAGGATTGAGATAGTGAAAGCAGTCCTTCAAAATATCTAACTAAAGACCTGTTCCACTAGTTTCCCTGGAGCACAAAGTTCCTCACTCTCCACCCTGAATTCCCTTCTGGGGGTGTTGAAGGTTGGCAGCTGCAGCAACACAGGGTTCAATCTCCAGAGATGGATTAAAAATGTCCTCGTTATTATTCACTTAGTGGCAGATGCTCTTGGCAAGTGCCAATTTGTAGTTGACACACATGAAGAAATCAGAGACCAATTACAAGGGCAGATTCCCGCTAGCTGTCCAGATCTGGAGATGCAGCTGTCAAGACGGAGAGACGTTGTTAGACACATTGGGAAACAGGCAGAGACTTATAGCTTCAACTTTGACAAGTGAAGAGCTTGAAAGTTGTCATTATCATCTTCAGATCAGGAAAAAAAGATGAACTAACTGAAAAAAAAAAAAGAAAAACTTGATGAAGTCTCAGGTGTAGGTACCACTCCAAACTCTGCAGAAAAAGGTGAACTTGGAGAATGAGAGCCAAGATCTGCTTACCTGGAATAGAACCCCCTGGAACTGTAAACTGGTAGTGATACTTAAATTATATTTTTGTTGAATTTCTGGAAGCAGAGGGTGGACTAGCTTGAGAATGAGAAGTTGATGGAGACCACAGAAAGGGCTTTTCCTCCAGGAGCTCTGTGAAGAGCCAAGGAAGAGCCCCTTGTGGCTCTAGTGGGGAGAAGGGTGTTTGAGAAAGACACTCAAGTGTTCTCAAGAACAGAAGCCTGTTCTGTGGGGAGCAGATTGTTCCAGGGCCTTTTCCCCCTTTGGGGAAGCCAGCTGCCCTGACTCCAGCCCCCTCTTCCAGAAGCTGAGCAGCACATATGAAAGTCACAGCCCATGGACACAGGCCCAGCAAGAGACTAAGGTTTAACCAGAATGTAACAGAGCACATCCCTGCCCCCACAGTCCCATCAGGGGGCTCCTGAATGGTAGCAGTAGATTGTAGGGAGCTCAGACTCTATCTAAGGAAGAATTCTAAGGAAGACAGCAAGGGAGACAAAACTGACAGAAGTAGAGAACTTTGATGTCTCTGGCATGTACTGTACAACAAGCAGCCCGAACCCCATAGGGAAGATCTCTTTAGCTTGGTTCCTATTACCCAGCACATCATGTCTGGCTTTCAATTAAAAAAAGAAAAATCACACGATGGGCTAAAAGGAAGGAAAATTACAGTCTGGAAAGACAAAATGAGCATTAGACATATACTTAGCTATGGGACAGATTCTGGAAATCACTACGGTTAAGTTCTAATGGAAAAGGTAGACAGCACACCAGAAGGAATGAATGACGCAGGCAGGAAGGTGGGACCTATGATGGGTTCCTGATTAGATCAGACACAGGCAGGGAAAGACTCACTGAGCTTGAAGGTGTGTCCACTGGAACATTCCAAACTCAAAGGCAGAGGAAAAAAGAAAAAAACAAGGATGGGAGAAAAGGAGGGAGGGAAGGAGGAAGCAGAACAGGCTCTCTCAAAAGCAGGACTCTTGGGCTGCGCTGTGGACTTTGAGCTATATGCCCAGTATCTATGGAAACGACATACCAACTGGAAAACCAGGCCCCCAGAAGAAAGAGCCCCAAGGCTCTCCATCACCTAAAAGAATACCCTAATTATCTGTGGAACCTAATAGAATCATACATTCTATTATGCTTATTGGGATATGACCACAGGCCTATTGATAATTGTCCACTGTTAACTACCTAGATCAATGGCATCCCACTCCAGTACTCTTGCCTGGAGAATCCCCTGGACGGAGGAGCCTGGTGGGCTGCAGTCCATGGGGTCGCTAAAATTGGACACAACTGAGCGACTTCACTCTCACTTTTCACTTTCATGCATTGGAGAAGGAAATGGCAACCCACTCCAGTGTTCTTGCCTGGAGAATCCCAGGGATGGGAGAGCCTGGTAGGCTGCCGTTTCTGGGGTCGCACAGAGTCGGACACAACTGAAGTGACTTAGCAGCAGCAGCAGCAACTACCTAGGCTTAAGGCATATGAATTATGGGTTAACTTTGATTGTATCCTTCTTTTTCCTTTGTTCAGATTAGTTTCAGGGAATTTGAGGAGGTGGGTTTGGACACATACACTTAAGGTATATAAGGTTTTCACAAAAACTGGTCAGGGTCCTTGGCTAAGAGGGAGACTCTGTCTTAGGCCCACCTGTGTAATAAACTGCACTCCACTATCTGCATTGTCCTTCTGAGTGAGTTTGTTTCCTGGAAAATGTGGCTACAACAAAAGGACCACAGAAGCTAGGATGTGGATAATTTAAGCCCAGCTCAGAGGCGTTTTGTAAATTTTTTTAAAAATTGTATTGTTTTTAAATTGGAGGATAACTTCTTTACAATGTTGTGTTGGTTTCTGCTTTACAGTGATGTGAACCTGACATAAGTATCAGTTCAGTTCAGTCGCTCAGTCGTGTCCGACTCTTTGCAACCCCATGAATCGCAGCACGCCAGGCCACCCTGTCCATCACCAGCTCCTGGAGTTCACTTAGACTCGTGTCCATCGAGTCAGTGATGCCATCCAGCCATCTCATCCTCTGTCATCCCCTTCTTCTACTGCCCCCAATCCCTCCCAGCATCAAAGTCTTTTCCAATGAGTCAACATTTTGCACGAGGTGGCCAAAGTACTGCAGTGTGAGGCTCGGAGAACCACACTCTGAAAAGGACACCAGGGACAGCCTCTAGTGGACTGGCAAAGTTTATTATCTAACTGTGCAGTTTTATAATTCTCAGGGAATAGAGCATAAGGCAGACTTGCATGTAGCCATTCCAGATAAATATTAAAGCATTCAAGCATAAAATACAGTTCCCATCGCCCAAGACATAACATAGCTTTGGCGAAACTCTAAAGGTAGTTTTATCATGAAACAACAGTCCTTGCTCTCAGAAACAGGTGGTCAGAAGGAAGCCTTCGAACATCTCAAGGCCTGGTGTATAACCCTTCGTTATCCGTTCCCAGCCTCAGGCACTCGGTGAACACTCATAACCCTGTGTTATGCTCGGTCTAGCTTCCAACCTTCGTCATGAGTGGAGCAAATAAATTTTCAGTATTTGCTTAAAGCCTTCCAGCTCCTCCACACTGGAGTTTCAGCTTTAGCATCATTCGTTCAAAAGAAATCCCAAGGTTGATCTCCTTCAGAATGGACTGGTTGGATCTCCTTGCAGTCCAAGGGACTCTCAAGAGTCTTCTCCAACACCACAGTTCAAAAGCATCAATTCTTCAGCGCTCAGCCTTCTTCACAGTCCAACTCTCACATCCATACATGACTACTGGAGAAANCAGTACAACTCGGGCTTCTGTTTCCTGGCACTGGCATCCCAGCTTTGAATCCACACGTACGAGATGGCAAGCAGTGCTCTGGTAATGATAACGGCCACAGTATGTCTGTGCATCTGACACAGCTGAAAGCAGACTGGAAATTGTTCTCAGACCCATTTTTCTCCATTTCAGTATTCCAGTGTCTTTATAGATTTTTAGATAAAACATCATTCCAATATGGACTTTATAGATGAGAAATGGTCAAAGTTGCCTGTGTTTCTAATAAATATGATAGTTTGCAAGCTCATGTTTTGATTTACATAAATTAATGCCTTATATTTCTCCGTAATATTTCGTGATGAAATTGTACTTGGCACTTGATGACGAAGCTTACTTAAAGAATCAGGAATCCAGTTCCACAATTATTGATTTTCTAAATGTAACAGTTGGCAGCTCTTTCTTAGCATTGATGACATTTGGGTGATCTTAAATCAATCAGGATATAAATACTAACCTATAAAAAAATAGATGTGTAGCTATAATTTTATATCAAAGAATGTTTGGTTTAGTTGAAACACTGAAATATTAGATGGTCTTTGCTGAGGGGCAAGATATACTGTACGGTTTGAGGTCATCAGTTCTGGAATAAATTTCCTGGGTTGAGATCCTATCTCTATGTCATACAGGCTCTGTGACTTTGGGGATGTAACTCAATCTCTATATTCCTCAGCATTTTCATATGCAAAATTGAGATTAAAATACCTCCCTTGTTTAGGTCTCATGGGAGTAAAGGTTATTACTATATACAAGTCACTCCTAAAGTGACTAAATATGTGGTTAATGAGTATTTGCTGTTATTTTAAAACTTTCTCTGGTCCTAAAAATTAAACTGCCCAGAGACGCCCTACTAATGTCAAAGCCAACTAAAGAAAAACTATTTGTAGTCCTGAAAAACACGTTAATGTTTGACTAAATGGTATTTTACTTGCCACCTGATGATGCAGAATTTGATCCATATGGTCAATGCATCCTCCCATAATTAAGGACAGAGAACATCGAAAAGAACCATATTATCCTAAGCCTGATGTAAGGATGAATACTTCTTGCTTTGAATGGACTCTACCTGAGGTTCTTTTTGTTTTAAAAGATAATATATTTAAGAGTAGTTTAAGTTTTGCAACTAAATTGAGAAGAAGATAGAGATTTCCCATACACCCTCAACCCCACAAATGCTTAGATCCCACCATCAACATCGCCGCTGCAGAATGGTCCTTTTTATTCTTTTAAAACCAAGGATGAACCTGCTTTTCTTTTTTTAAAGTACTAAGGAAAGACAAAACAAAATTAAAGTCCACTCGCGTTGTTGGAGCCATGCGTTCCGGGAAACAAACACACTCAGAAGGACAATGCAGATAGTGGAGTGCAGTTTATTACACCGGCGGGCCCAAGGCAGAGTCTCCTCTTAGCCAAGGACCCCGACCAGCATTTGTGAAAATCTTTTATACCCCATGTGTACGTGTCTGAACCCACCACTCCAAATTCTTTGAGACTTACATAAACCAAGGAAAATACAATCCCAGTAACCCCATCATTCACATGCTGTGTGCTCATGTGCTCAACAGTCAAACACTTAGCCAAAAATCAATCAACCCGAGGTTACCCACCGACTGATACAGAAAAATTTATGGCCTGCCTGGAGGAAGGGGTGATTAGCAGCAGCAACCTAGATACGATCTTCAAGGTTCCCCTGTCTGGAGGGGGTCTATCCTTCTGTTGTTTTCATAGGCACTAAACACAGAGAGTTGGTGATGGACAGGGAGGCCTGGCGTGTTNAAATCAATCAACCCGAGGTTACCCACCGACTGATACAGAAAAATTTATGGCCTGCCTGGAGGAAGGGGTGATTAGCAGCAGCAACCTAGATACGATCTTCAAGGTTCCCCTGTCTGGAGGGGGTCTATCCTTCTGTTGTTTTCATAGGCACTAAACACAGAGAGTTGGTGATGGACAGGGAGGCCTGGCGTGCTGCGATTCATGGGGTCGCAAAGAGTCAAACACAACTAAGCAAGTGAATGGAAACACAGAGTTCAGAGCCCATTAGAAAGGTGGCTGAGCATGATCAGCATGAACAGGCCTAAGATGGAGTCCAGGCCCTATGAATTCCTTCTTCAGTGTCACCGACTGGATGGACGTGAGTTTGAGCAAGCTCCAGGAGGTGGTGATGGACAGGGAGGCCTGGCGTGTTGCAGCCTCTGGGGTTGCAAAGAGAANAGGTGGCTGAGCATGATCAGCATGAACAGGCCTAAGATGGAGTCCAGGCCCTATGAATTCCTTCTTCAGTGTCACCGACTGGATGGACGTGAGTTTGAGCAAGCTCCAGGAGGTGGTGATGGACAGGGAGGCCTGGCGTGTTGCAGCCTCTGGGGTTGCAAAGAGAAGGACACGACTGAGCTACTGAACTGAATTGAAGTCCATTCAACGCCCCTGTAACGCACGTAGCTCCTTTTCTCACTTTATTTTCTGCGCTTGAACGTTCTCAGTGGAAAAACATCCTTTATCAGAAGCAAAGACAGTCTTAATACTTGGGTGCAGGCTGTGAGAACTTTGTTTACAAAGAATTTGTTTTACTTCCCGCTTCCTGTAGATGGAGTTAAATCCTCAAGTATGTGTTCTGTGTTTGCACATATAAACTCCTGGGAAGGAACTCTTTGGAAGGCAATATTGTCTGAAGATTCTTCATCGCTTTTACTGGAAGTAGTGTTACAATATGCAAATTCAGTGCTATAAAAAAAAAAAAAAGCATTTTTGGGACACAAGCCCTGTGCCTCCTTCCTCTTTGCAGGGAGCCTGTCTTAAATAGCAATGGCCAGACCTTTCCCTCCAAGGAGCAAGTGTCTTTTAATTTTATAGCTGCAGTCACCATCTGCAGTGATTTTGGAGCCTCCCAAAGTAAAATCTGTCACAGTTTTTGTTTTTTTTCCCCATCATTATAGTAGCTTGTTGCTACTGTTTTATATTTCTGTGTTTTGAGAAAAATTAAACTGCTCATTATTCATTGTCCTTTTCTACGGGTGTTTCCTGTGTCCTGGTCTCCTCACTTGCTCTGTGTGGTTGAATGACCGTATGTAACAAGTTGTGGTGACCTCTCAGTATTTCAATCAGTTAATAAACATTGCATATCTGGGGACAGAGAGATGCACTTGATTACTTTCTCACATGGTTTCAAAAGGATATGAGAACACAATGTGTCAGACCAACAGGAAACTTAAAAAAGGAAACAGAAAAAAATGTTTTAAAGGATCTGATTGTGTCCATACCAAATTCATAGCCCTGTATTTGTTCACTGGTTCCAAAACCAGGAAGAGAAACTTTATACCTTAAAAAGGAAAAGAAAAAGCTGCATAATATTTAAAGGATTTTAAATATCATTATTAAGATAGAAAACATTTTGATTAAATGAATTTTCCCATGTCTTGGATGTTTTTTTAATTTACCCAACAGGTCACTGAGTATGGTTTATTTCTTGAAATAAAAAAAAAGAACGCTTCAAAAAGTTTTTAAGATGTTTTAGTATTTTTTTCCTATTAGTGTCCAGATTTGTAGCTAGGCTGAGTTGGACACAACTGAGCAACTGAACTGAGCTGAAGTCAGAGGCAGAATAAAAAATGAACCAATGCTTTTAATTATAACCTAAAATGTTATCTTGAACTTAAAACATTATAATTATTTTGAATTTCAGGAAAATGCTGACAGAATTAAAGGCTACACAAGAGTGGTAAAGTTTTTAACATGTAGCAAGGTAAATTTCATGCTCCACATTTTAAAGCTACCTGTTAAAGGCTTTACCACTCTTGGGTACCGTTTAATTCTCTAAAGCGAGGACATTTTCAATAATCAAACCTATTTCTTTGGGGGGATTAATATGTGAATTTTCANTGGTAAAGTTTTTAACATGTAGCAAGGTAAATTTCATGCTCCACATTTTAAAGCTACCTGTTAAAGGCTTTACCACTCTTGGGTACCGTTTAATTCTCTAAAGCGAGGACATTTTCAATAATCAAACCTATTTCTTTGGGGGGATTAATATGTGAATTTTCAGGTTGGGTTAATTTCACTAATATCTGAGTTTAAAATTTATGTCTCAAATAATTCTCAAAATATTGGCTTACTCAATTTCATATATTTGTTAGCATTCAGATGTATCATTTACTATAGTTTTCAGAGTTTAGAGGATTAAAGAAAAGAAACGACACTAAAGAGGTAAATTACAAAATTAGTGGATCTCAAAACAATATCCAGGTTTATTCCTTTAAAAAATGATATAACTTTTCTCAAAGTTACATTTGCTATTATGCAAGCTATCTCTTGTTTTGATTTATTAGGAGGATATTAAAGGCATTTTCTTTTTTATGCAGTTTTCTTAAGACTCCATTAAAACAAATGACTTTCTGGTCTGTGCCTCTTTCCAAGTCAGATACTGATTTAATATTGATTTGCAGAAGGAACTCCATTACAAAAACCTTTTGTAATTGTCCAAATTCCCTGTGTTTAGGAAGCTTTTGAGACATCCAGGAATAAGCAGTTTCTGTAATGGTTGGAGAGAATTGCATGGTGCAGAAAATAAAGGCTTGTCTGTTGACTCAGGCTTGTGTATGAGTTAGTATATAATTTACTAATTAAAAAAGATGTTAACCTTGAGTTGTATTGTTGCTTTCTAGATTAAAAAGAAAACAAACTGCCAGCAACTCTAGTTCTTTTTTTTCCCTCTGAGAACACTGTCAGCCCACTGTGGAACTGAAATGCCATAAGATGAAGAAATTTAAGTTGATTTTATGTGCCATAAAGTTTATGAAAAAACTCTTCACAGGTAAACATTATACTGGATTTTGAAACATTGAAAGCATGCCAACTGACAGAGATTTGTAAAGATGGTTGAACATGTTATCTTTGCATAGGTAGCAATAGTATATTTACATTTTAAAATAGGTGCCAGAAACTAGGGGTGGAGGGTGGTGGAAGAAATGGGGAGATACTGGTCAAAGGGTAAAAAATTTCCAGTTAAAAGATGGGTGAGTTCTGGATCCAGGACACAGCATGGTGATTGTAGTTACTTATACTGTGTGGTGTACTTGAAAGTTGCTGAGAAAGTAAATTCTAGATGTTCTCCTCTCTCACACACACACGATGGTAACTGTGTGATGTGACGGAGGTGTTCCTTGTTGATAAGGTGGTCATTTTGCAACAAAATTCAAGTGTATCNGAGTTCTGGATCCAGGACACAGCATGGTGATTGTAGTTACTTATACTGTGTGGTGTACTTGAAAGTTGCTGAGAAAGTAAATTCTAGATGTTCTCCTCTCTCACACACACACGATGGTAACTGTGTGATGTGACGGAGGTGTTCCTTGTTGATAAGGTGGTCATTTTGCAACAAAATTCAAGTGTATCAAGTCATCACGTTGTACACTTTAGACTTGTAGAGTGTTATATCTCAATTATATCTCCATAAGTCTGGAAAAAGAGAAGAATAATTTGAATATATACTTTCTTATGGGTTAGGTGTTTTCCAGTTGGTCATGCTCAAGTCTGCTGTTTCCAGCTCTCCCCTGGCTTAAGGCCCTCTGTGGGCAAAGGGGAATAACTGAGTTAGAGTAATGGGTTTCCAGGGTCGTCTTGCCTGTTACCTTATTTAATCAGGTTTGGCTGTGCAGTCACTAGTTGGATTCAATTATGTCTCTTCCTGACATTTTCATTCATTTGATTGCCCAGACCTAGTATGTCAGGGAAGATGAGGTCTGGGGCCAGGACTATTTTCCTTTGAAAGCATCAGTGCTGATCAGATTTAAATATTTGCTTTCCCCCTCTCCTGCTACCAACCCCACCACCTTGGCCATATGTAAGTCAACCAAATATTCTCTCAGAAAAAAAATTTTTAAAGGTTTTTTTGATATGGGCCATTTGGGAGAGTGGCATTGTAACATGTATGATATCATAAGTGAAACAAATCGCCAGTCTAGGTTTGATGCAGGATGCAGGATGCTTGGGACTGATGCACGGGGATGAACGAGAGAGAAGGTGTGGGTTGGGAGGTGGGGGGGTGTTGGGATTGGGAGCTCATATACACTCATGGATGACTCATGTCAATGTATAGCAAAACGAATACAGTATTGTAAAGCAAAACAAACTAAAAAATAAATAAATACTAAAGTAAAAAAAATAAATTTACTATAATATTGCTTTTTTTTTTTTTTTTAATGTTCTGGGTTTTTGGCTCTGAGGCATGCAGGAGCTTAGCTTCCTGACCAGGGATAGAACCAGCACCTATTGCACTGGAAGGCGAAGTCCCAACCACTGGACCACCAGGGAAGTCCCTCTTTCCTGTAAAATTTGTGAAAGCCCCCAAGTAATTAAGAGAGGCACAAGTTCAAACCTACTGACTCATCTGTAAGTTGTTCAGGTAGAAAAACGTCTTTTACTCATTCAGAAGGCATGGAAGGCAGTTCTAGCAAGGAAGCCCCCTTGATCCTAAGGGGCCCCTCGATGCATTTCTCTCTTTTCCTTATCTAGGTTCTGTAGCTGTCAACGGAAAACTGTCACTTGCCAGAACAGTAAACAATGGATGTTACAGCCATCAAGTCACTGCAGACACTCCAAAAGGGCACCCTGAGGGGAGGAGAAAGCACCAGACGCTGGCCCCAGATGGCTGAGGGGCACATCAAAGGAATGACTTCCATGAGCCCAGACTCTTGCATCTTCCTGTACATAGAAAAGTGCAAAATTCCTTACCTTGACATGTCCGGTTTTCTTTACTTAACAGTAATCCCTTGATGTTCCAACTACCTGGTCTTTGTTGCAAAAACTCCTATGTGTCCTGGCTCCTCCCTTACCTCTTTGGGGCAGTTCTTTAGGGTAGCTGTCCCCAACCATTTTGGTCCCAATGACTGGTCGGGTGGAAGACAATTTTTCCATGGCCCAGGGCTGGGGGGATGATTTTGGGATGATTCAAGTGCATTATATTTGTTATATGTGCGAGCATGCTCCGTTGATTCAGTTGTGTCCAACTCTTTGCAACCTCAAGACTGTAGCCCACCAGGCTCCTCTGTCCATGGGATTCTAAGGCAAGGATCCTGGAGTGGGTTGTCCCCTCCTCCAGGGGATTTTCCCCACCCAGGGATTGAACCTGCATCTCCTTCACTGCAGGCAGGCTCTTTACCACTAGCGCCACCTGGAAAGCCCACATGTATCATGCACTTCATTTCTGTTATTATCACATCAGCTCCATCTCAGATCATCAGGCATTAGATCCCCGAGGTTGAGGACCCCTGCCTTAGAGCTATCTGAAGGGCTGCTTTTGGGGCTTACGTCCTCAGCTTTGCTTGCCAAAAAAAACATGTATCTCAACTTTTAGGTTGTGTATTTTTTTTTTTTTTCCAGTTGACATAGTGTCCGCTGTGCCCAGGCAGGGGACTGATGGGAGAATGAAGGAAAAAATAAAGCAGATTACGGGCCTAATCATGCAGCCAATCCGAACTGCATAAACTGACAGACACTCACTCTTTTATAGGCACATGAAACAATAAGCCTGCCTTTCCTGAGTAGGTCCTACCTCATCTGTGTTGTGATTAAATTACAGACTGTCGTGGATCTGAGAGTTCAGGGCAGTGAAGCTGGTATTCGGTGGAAGCCTCTGAGTCTTTCAGCAGAACTCTGCCATGGATGTCGGTGATGGCACCAGCCCCTTACGAACTAAACTAAATGTGAATTTCATTTTAAAACAGTCTTGTTTTGCATGTCATGCTCTTTCAATCCCATCTTATCTATCAGTGGTTCCAGTAATCAGCTACCTGCTCACTCCATGCATTGCAATATGATTATACAACATTTATAAAATTTGGAACCCATCCTGTCCTCCACTCAAAGCAAGACTTCAGGATTTAAAGATGTCTTCTTGTGTATCATCTCATCTTTGGTGTGTGCAATGGACAGGTCCTTGTGTGGTTTCTATAAATTCACCTAAAGGGGGACTTTTCTAGAAGAGATTCCTTCATGCTGCCTTCCATGAACAGTGATGGAAGAATACAGTTAATTTTGCAAGTATAAGAATCATAAAAATGTCACTGACATGAAATAGCCTTTTTGTTTACATTAAAAGGGACAAATATTCTTCCCTCTCTAGAAACTTAATTAGAACATCTTCAAAGACCCTGAAAGAGACATAATTGCAGGAACTTTCAAGTAGTGAGTAATGGAGGTTTCCTTTATTTATCCCTTTGATTAATTCTACCCAAAGGGCATTCCTCCCCGCCCCAGAAGATATTTTCTTTGTTCTTTGATCATTAGCAAATCTTTGCTCATCATGACTTGGAATCCAATCGCTCCTCTTGCAGAGCTGTCCGTGTTCCCTCAGTTTCCTTTGGCACAGTGGATGCACACACGCGTGCAACACTCATAGTGTCATTCTAGGAAGGGCCTCTTACTCTACAAGTGGCAAGAGACAGAGTGAGGCTGTGTAGCCACGGAATCCACTTTATTTTATAGCCTTTAGCTTCCCTAAGAGAGCCCAGAAATGAGGCTGGGATTGCATTTGGAACACTAGGTAAGTAGAGTTCAAATGGTCCACTTATTTATATCAACAAATTCAGTCCAGGCATCTCGAAAAATCTCCAAACAATAAATGCTTGAGAGGATGTGGAGAAATGGGAGCCTTTCTCGCACCATTGGTGGGAATGTCAGCTAGTACGGTGACTATGGAGAACAGTGTGATGGTTCTTTAACAGACTGAAGAAAGAACTGCCCTATGATCCCTTAATCCCACTCCTGGGTGTGAAAGTGAAAGTCGCTCAGTTGTGTCTGACTGTTTGTGACCCCATGGGCTGTACAGCCCACGGAATTCTCCCAGGCAAGAATACTGGAGTGGTAGCCTTTCCCTTCTCCAAGGGGTCTTCCCAACCCAGGATCAAACCCAGGTCTCCCGCATTGCAGGCGGATTCTTCACCAGCTGAGCCACAAGGGAAGCCCAAGAATGCTAGAATGGGTAGTCTATCCCTTCTTCAGCGGATCTTCCCGACCCAGGAATTGAACCAAGGTCTCCTGCATTACAGGTGGATTCTTTACCAACTGAGCTACGAGGGAAGCCCCATACCTGTAGAAATCCATAATTAAAAAACTATATGCACCCCAGTGTTCACTGAAGCACTATTTACAATAGCCTTTTTGGAGAAACAGCCTCTTTGGTGAAAATGTACCATTAAATGCTCAAAACTTTACTTTCAGACCAGCATAGCTATCTTGGCATTTCTGTTTACTGTAAATAGAGATCAGAAAACAATTTTGAAAGCTATTGGGAGCAACAGGGGAAAAAAAGCACAGATATCCTTAAAATGGGAAAATTAATACAGTCACCTGATAGGCAACCTCAGAAATACCAGCAGAGGGCGCAACAGCCTGTTTTATAATGAGGGAGAAGCAATGCTCTGAAAACAACCTAAAATGGCATTTTCTCTCCTTGCTTATTAGTTCTTAATACAGTAAAAAATGTAACGACTTTATTGACAGCAACATTTGAAACTAAAATCTCAGAAGTTGTAATAATTGCATTTGAGTCGTGAGAGGATTATTGTACATAATATCTGACTTTTGGAACTAAGAGGGACTCTAGATCAATTT
This sequence comes from Neotragus moschatus, assembly GCA_006410615.1. Lineage (NCBI taxonomy): Eukaryota > Metazoa > Chordata > Mammalia > Artiodactyla > Bovidae > Neotragus > Neotragus moschatus. Next base: position 149,775 of record SJYA01001891.1, read on the forward strand.
CTAGAACAATTTCTCTGTTTAAGGCCAGGGAGACTGAGGTTCTTAATTTTAAAGTTAAGATTCAAGGCAAGAGTTTTGATGGGCATTCTGGTCCTATTACAGGGTCCAAGACTGTGATTTGGTAACTTTGCTACTCAGCCAACTGTGGTTCTAGCCTAATAACTGCAGTTTGCCTGGGTAAGGAACTGGAAGAGTGGGTGGGATATGGGATCACTGAAGTCAAGAATATTTTTCAGCTGATGTTTATCTATAGAGTCTCCTTGGCTCTCTTGTAAGAACATTTATATTTTCAGAGAAGTGGCATTTTCAGGGAGAGTCTGCCATCCTCCTGTAACCTCTTCACCATTTTCTAAAGCATCTCTGTTTCCAGCTGTGATCGAGCAAAGTTGTTTTATCAAATGCTGTCTTTCCAGCCTCTGGTTATTTCTGCAGCAGTGGGGGAGGGATTTTTCACACATTTTGTTTATACTAAGAAGATACTTCCTACAGCATCAACAAATATCCTGTAACAGGAATGAGCATGGAGACCAGGCTTCGGTTCTGTAGCAAGAATTCTCATGAAAGTTATGCTGCTATTCAGGAAGCGGAGGCTGATATAAAGCTACATTATTAACTCACAGAAGTAATGAAAGCTTGCATTCAAAAAGAAGACAATGATTCGGAGATCATCTCTGAATCATCACTTGACCCCAAAACAAAAAAGAAAACTGACATGACAGTCATGGACATTAAAATATTGAAAATTTATTTTGTAATTTACATTGTTTCTTCTTGCTAATATTGTGAAGTGGCTTGAAAACTGTCTAAAGGACCATAAATGGTTCACACTGGGAATTATAGATTAGAAATTTTTGTTGAGAAGGAGAGAAGAGAGAGAATTTCTGGGAACCTGGCTATACTACAAGATCTGTCCATATTTGTTTCCTTTTATCGCAAAGAGTCAGACACGACTGAGCGACTGAACTGAACTGAACTGATCAGCAGGTCAGAGAAGGTGATGGCACCCCACTCCAGTACTCTTGCCTGGCAAATCCCTTGGATGGAGAAGCCTAGTGGGCTGCAGTCCCTGGGGTCACGAAGAGTCGGACACGACTGAGCGACTTCCCATTCACTTTTCACTTTCATGCATTGGAGAAGGAAATGGCAACCCACTCCAGTGTTCTTGCCTGGAGAATCCCAGGGACAGGGGAGCCTGATGGGCTGCCATCTATGGGGTCGCACAGAGTCGGACACAACTGAAGCGACTTAACAGCAGCAGCAGCAGCAGCAGCAGCAGGTACTACTTTCTATCAACCATTTAAAATAGGGATAATAGTTTAACAAAAAAATGACTTTCAATGTGTTATAGACAATACAAGGTAAATAAAACTTCAATCAAATATCTGATTTGAAAACTTTACAGGTGATGGGGCATTGCTGTCATTAGTTCAGTTACAGAAACTCTTCTAAACGTGATTAAAAAATATGGTTTCCTTTTGAAAGTATCTGAAAATCAAATTACCCAGATCATTACACATTTAACTTTAAGTTTCAGTTTGACAAAGTTTCTCTATTGGAATACGTATTTTAGAAGTAAGATTAAATCAGTAAACAGATTAAATGAATAATCACTTTCCCCTTTGCCTGGCTCAGACAGCTTGTTACTATTATTTTAAAAATTTCCATTACAGTGCAGCAAAATGACCATCCAGTTTTCAGTGTGTGCAACTTTTGAGCAGAAGGTTTTTTAGGTAAGAACTGAATGTCCTTTTTCTTATAAAAAGTAAGTGGTTTAATCACATGTTCTTTTGGAGACATCCAAGGTTTAGCATTTCATGATTTTACCATCTTTGTCCAAATAAAGGAAATAAGGAAATCTCTCTGGTTTCACTGTGAGAACTCTGTGTGAACAGCTATGTATAACAACTTGACAACATTATTCGAAATTTCTGGAATTTCATTTTAATATATACTTGAATTGGTGATGATCCCCGAGGACAGGACTTTCCCTATGCTTATTCATTAGAAACGTTTCTGGATTAAATGCTGGCAAAAATCTTCTTGGGAGCAGGGTCTGCATTATTTAAAAGGTCTCACGATCTATCCTCATGTCCAAATTTACACTGTTTTGCGAATCACATGCTTTCCTTTGGGTCAAGTTTAACTAACCTTTTTTCTTTTTAAATGAGTAGAAACCTAACAAGTAGAAAATCTGATGGTGATTTTCATTGTATAAACCAAGTAATATTAATAACTACAACAATTTATTGATCATTAATTATCTTTTTTCTTTTAGTGTCGACCCGTATTCCAAAGTTGCCAGGTTTTCTAATTTATGGATTGAGATACATAAAAATATGTCACAGCTAGTTGTGAGAAGCCCCCTGGGTCATAGCATCCCCATTCAGGATAGGAGCTGGACTGAATAAGAGGTGGGTTCTTTTACCAGGTTGGATGGGGTAGACTGTCTAGAATGGTTCTGCTGGGGCCCAAAGGGGTGGTAAGCAAGTCCAGGGCCCCCACGTCCAGCAGGCAGGTTCCCAAGGCCCCACCCCAAACACACGGGGTCTGATGTGAATTTTGATCTGAATTCAAAATTCAGATTTGGGTTATCTTTTTGGATTTTAGAAAGGAAATACATGGCGGATACAAAGGATCATATGGTGTCCCGACCAGCTTCCTACAGTCAGGCACGTTAAGGATTCTGGAGCTAAATAAGGACAGTATATAGTTAATCCTCCCCTCACGCCACCTGATGAAGCTAGAGGAATTATGAAGGTTGGTTTTTTTATTTTCTTGTTGTTATTGCTATTTGTTTGTTTGGTTGGTTTTGGCTACACAAAGTATAGGTGGGTTCTTAGATCCCTGACCAAGGATGGAATTCATGCCCCCTGCAGTGGAAGTTGGAATTCTTGTGTGTGTGTGTTTTTTTTTAATCTTTATTCAATTTTTCACAGTATTGCTTTATGTTTTGTTTTTTTGGCCCTGAGGCACATGGGATCTCAGCTCCTAGACCAAGGATCAAGCCTGTATCTCCTGCATTGTAAGGCAAAGTCTTAACCATTAGACTGCCAGTCTCTGTTTGTTTTTTTAATGCATTATGGATTTTGATTTATGGATAGAAGATCATGGACCTGGATCCATGTGAAGCCTACTGATTAAATACAAACACTGAGAAAGTAAAACTTGTGATAACTCTTCCTGCAGTGGAGGTGTGGGTATCAGGTAGGACCTGACAAACACACATCTCCACTCTTGGGAGGGCGTATGCTTTGGATGATGATGGGGCATTGCTGTCAGTAGTTATTTCCTTCAGTTCAGTTGAGTTCAGTCGCTCAGTCATGTCTGACTCTTTGAGACCCCATGAACCGCAGCACACCAGGCCTCCCTGTCCATCACCAACTCCCGGAGTCCACCCAAACCCATGTCCATTGAGTTGGTGATGCCATTCAACCATCTCATCTTCTGTCGTCCCCTTCTCCTCCTGCCCTCAATCTTTCCCAGCATCAGAGTCTTTTCCAATGAGTCAGCTCTTTGCATCAGGTGGCCAAAGTATTGGAGTTTCAGCTTCAACATCAGTCCTTCCAATGAACACCCGGGATTGATCTTTAGGATGGACTGGTTGGCTCTCCTTGCAGTCGAAGGGACTCTCAAGAGTCTTCTCCAACACCACAGTTCAAAAACATCAATTCTTTGGTGCTCAGCTTTCTTTATAGTCCAACTCTCACATCCATACATGACCACTGGAAAAACCATAGCCTTGACGAGACGGTCCTATGTTGGCAAAGTAATGTCTCTGCTTTTTAATATGCTGTCTGAAAGTGAAAGTGAAAGTGAAGTTGCTCAGTCATGTCCAACTTTTTTTGGACCCCATGGACTGTAGCCCACCAGGCTCCTCCATGGGATCTATGGGTCCATGGGATTCTCCAGGCAAGAATACTGGAGTGGGTTGCCATTTCCTTCTCCAATATGCTGTCTAGGTTGGTCATAACTTTCCTTCCAAGGAGTAAGCGTCTTATGATTTCATGGCTGCAATCACCATCTGCAGTGATTTGGGAGCCCATAAAAATAAAGTCAGCCACTGTTTCCCCATCTATTTGCATGGTTCCATATAATTTTCACTATCTTTTTTGTGCTTGTTTTTTTTTTTTTTGGTGGCAATGCAAACATACAAACTAACTGAAAAAAAAAAGCTAACTTTTATTAACTTTGCAATTCAGTAACAGAAGAATTTTATTATGGAACCATTGACCTTTTACAGACTTTTTCTAATACATTACTTGGAAATATATGAAGACCATACGAATGGGAACAAGCAAAGCCTATTCATTCTGGGCTTCCTGGAGTGAAGGCAGGCAGCCACCCTCAGTTGCTTTTGTCAGGGGACTCGTAGGCAGGCAGGGGAGCTGAGCAGCTTCCTTGTGGACAAAACGGAGGGCTTCAGGGGACCCCAGATTGAGGCTGTCAGGGTGGTGAAAGCTATAGGCAGGCTAATATTACCATGGGGCCCCTAGGTGACTTTCTCTGGTCAGTTCTGTGTTAAGAATATGAGCAGGGGCCAACATCAGAGAAGCTGACAGTTATTGGCCCAGTCCTGGCCATCTGGGGCTGATGGCTATAGGGACTGTGGTTTAGCCTCCTGGTCTAGCTGCTGCAGAAGTTGTGGTCAGAGTTCTGCTGTCACAGCGGTGGTGGCAGCTTGGTCGCCAAGTTGTGTCTGACCCTTTGCAACCCCATGGACTGTAGCCTGCCAAGCTCCTCTGTCCATGGGATTTCCCAGGCAAGAATACTGGAGTGGGTAGCCATTTCCTCCTCCAGGAGCTCTTCCTGACCCAGAGGTTGAACCCATGTCTACTATACTGCAGGCTGATTCTTTACAGCTGAGCCACTGGGAAAGACTTGGTTTAGCTACTGTTGTCTTCTCCATTCGGTCTCTCAGTAGAAGAGAGATCCAGAGGGAGTCCCAGAGTTTCTCAAAAGGAGAGATTGATAGGGATAACTTGATGGATGGGGAGTCTGGAAGACTTGTGGCAGGCTTTCCTTAGATTATCTGCTTATTGGAGTGGCTTTGGAGTCAGGACAGTCCCCACCGCTTTCTGCAGCTCTGCAGCTGGGGGTGCCTCCCTGTTTTAAGCTCCTTTCGTTTCACCAAGCACCTAACGTTCACTTTCTAACTGTGTTCTAACAGCCTCTAGGAACAAGCCCGACGTTCAAATCTTAAACAAAACATTCCCTTTCCGTGCAAAATTCCACTCTAATGCAGCACATTAAGCAAATAATCTGCTTAGCAGATCCCAGGGAACTTACTGAGAAAATGATGAATGGGAAGAAGAGTGAAAGAACAAAAAGAATGAAAAGAGAGATGAGCCCATGAACTTCTGAGTCACTTGAACAAAATCGAATACTAACTATGAAAATTAACCATTAGTCAAACTAATTGACTTATAAGATGAATAGTCCTCTCAGAATCAAAATAATGATGTTAAATGGCAGAATAACTGCATTTGAGGTTATTGAAAGGGAAGACAATCTCTGGAGTGACTAAAGTTAATGGCCTGCTCTCGCCCCGCTGTCAACTTTCTCTCTTCGGAATATATATATTCTCTCTCTCTTCCTCCCGTCCGTGAATTACTAACATCCATATCACACATCACAACAAAGCAAAATGATGATGTGACTATCACTCCCATATTTTGAATACTCCCTGAAGTGCTTTTTTTGTGTGATTAGGGTGATTTTTCACTTAGAACATGAAGATACTGGTTTTTAAAATGAATCATTTCTGATGCATATGGCACCTAAATGCACAGTATCATTTTACATTTTTATATAGATGTTCATCTGAGGTGCCCAAAGCCGCTGGTTAACTTCAGTTTGTCTTATATCGAGTTTTGTGAGTGCTCTGAAGATGCAAAAACCGTGTGGCTCCCTGTCACAACTGCCGAGAGTGGTGAAGCATGTAGGATATCACCCAACTTGCAACAAGCAAGTTAGGCTGTCGGTTCCATGGATGGTCTCAGAAGACAGGAGACTCCAGGTCAGAGACAAAGCAGAAATTTGATTCTGCAACTGGGATACTAAAGTTTGTCCTTTGTGATCTTCTCTTAATAAAATAGAACTCGAGGGCTGCCCTGTGAAAATGTTTATTCGTGGATCATCACGGCGAGCAGGACCTTGATCCCAGAGGAAGGTCTTTCTCAGATACTCAGCCTTATATAGCTGTGAACGTGCAAGTGGTTTTCAGAGAGCAGTAGTGCTGGCTGTAAATCTGCCACTCATAGCAGGTCAGGCTATGCACCTCCAGCCTTTACTGCCGAGTTTGCTTGACCTCTTTACCCATTTTTTTCCACTCGCTTTCCAATATCACCTTGTTCTGGTGTGGGTTGTGCTTCAAGTCAGCATCAACCTACTAACAAATGAGGTGAAATCCACAGTGCACAATGTTACCTCTTGTAGGGAGGCAGAAGGAACACATTAGAGAGAAGCACACAGGTAAATACGAATATAAATGCAAATATAAATATTGTTAATGACCCAGATTTGGAGCTGATTGCTTCATGAAAGTACATTTACTGTGCTTTATTTTAGTATTTATTTATTGGCTGCACTGGGTCTTCACTGCTGGGCGGGCTCTCTCTAGTTGTGACAAGTGGGGGCTACTCTTGGTTGTGGTGATTGTGGTGGTTTCTCTTACCGTGGAGCACAGGCTCTAGCGTGTGCGGGCTTCAGTAGTTTTGGCACTCAGGCTCAGTTGCCCCAAAGCATGTGGAATCTTCCCAGACCAGGGATTGAACCTGTGTCACTGCACTGGCAGGTAGGTTTCTAACCACTGGACTATCAGGGAAGTCCTTGTGCTCTATGTTTAAAAAGACACAGCACAAACATTCATTTATGTATATTTCATATGTAATATTTGAATATCAAATAACACTTAAAAATATGAAGGGGGGGATAACCTGATAGACTTATTATGAAGCAAAGCTCAGATCCCGCCTTCCAGAGGTTTGATTCAGTAGATCCAAACAGGGTCTGTGAATCTGCATGTAAAAAAAATAGACTGAAGTGAGATCTGTATAAGGAGGAATCAGAACCCTATTGAACAGAGAGTTTGCCTCAGGAGCAGCAGATCAGGTGTGCAACAGGAAAGAGCTCCAGACTGCACATTTCCAGTCACTGGCTGCAGCCTGGGGGCCAGCACCCTTCAACAAATCAATCAACATTCACTTCTGCGTTCCCTGCAGCAGCTTTGCAAGCTGTATTCAAAAATCATTGAACCACTCACAGTTTATCCTCTCTGCAAAATAAACACAGCTTCTCATATCCACCACAGCTACTCCCTTCTTGGCTATTTTCAGCTCTTTCAATAAGCAGCAAATATATACACCTTCCCAGGGAGATGACTTTTACCACAAAATTGCCTCATATTTAAATGTCAATGAGACTCTCCAAAAAAGAAAGCAAGAGAGCTGAAGTGAGGGTCTTCCCCTAACTTAAACAGATCTGCCTTGGCAATGGCCAACATTACTTCACCTTTAGGCATGAACTTCACCACCTCCAGCCCCAAGGAAATCACCAGCAAAAATGTTATCCTAAACTTTGGCTCCTATCAATATTCCAGTGCCTCAGATGCAAATGGAGTCCCAAAGGGTAGTCTGTGCTCCACCATCAAATTCTTCCTCCAGCACTGTGACCATCATTCACACAACTGTCAGGAGTATGGATTTTGACCGATCACTGCTGAGTATGCCTCAAGCCACCGTGTCTCCACTGGGGACATCTCTGGAGGGCTGGGGATGACTCCAGGTCCATCCAGAGGTCCATACATTAGCATTTCTGTTGTTTATTTAGTTCTGGTATTCATGCTGCACTTGTATTTCAGTTCTTTGCTGTGTATTATTATGTTGCTTGCATTCTGTATCAGTGAATAATCACAGTGAAAAGTCAATCTAGAGGAAAATTTTAGCCCACATTTTTATTGAAGTGAAAAAAATATGATCAACAAAGCATTTTCTGAAATAAAAACATTTATACTAACATAAAATTTAATGGGAGAAAAGGAGTGAAATTTACATTCAGGAAAGAAGAATCATGTAAAAAGCTGACAGTTATTTGAGCTTGTTTGTGTGTACTTTTCAATGGCTAATTCAAAATATAAAATGATTACAATTTTTAGATTTCATTAGGTAAATTTAACAACGGTTTTCTAAAGTTTAGTTAACTTATTTTTAAAACTTCAATATTCATTGATCTGGAAATTACACTCTTTACAACTATTTCAACTTATGACAAAATTTTTTTTGGTGGCCACTTAACATTGTGTGAAGGGGTATATAGTTTTTCAAAATTCTTCTGGCTGTTATGCAGGCAAAAATTTCCGCCAAACTAGATGACTCACACTGTCTTTTGACTATAAATTCAGTCATGCTTTCTTGTCTTGTTTTCTAGAGATAGTCAATCTAATCTAATCTTTTGGGAGTGATCACTCATCCACAGTGAAAAAAAGAATTAACAATGGGAGAGGAAACATCATCAGAAAAACAAAAGCAAGAAATAATTTAAGATGGTATACATTTTGCAAGAAGTATAGTAAGCTAAAAAAAAAAAAGGCAAAGAAGAAAAATAATCTGTGGGATTACAGATGTCATTTTCTGCTCACAAACCACACATTCTCATCAGGACTTGCAATGCCCTCATTTCAAAGCGTTAGACTCACATCTCCTTGCTGTAGGTCTCTTTAAAGGAAAAGGAGACAGAAGGATTTCTGCCTTCCTCCCTTGCCCTCTGATGACTACCGTGAAGGATGCAGAAGTGCTTTCCAGGAGAAGGAAGCACCCTGTCCAGTGGCTACATCCCAAGAGTCTGCATAACATGACCTTTCAGGTACCCAAGCATCCACGTGATGCTTATGAAAACAGACAAGCTGGCTTCCAGTGTCCTCGTAACTGACCTGCTTAGAAAAACATACCTTTGCCGTGGGTAAGACCTGCTGCTGCTTCAGCAATCTTACTGCTCTCTTCGTAGTTGACCTCATGCCTTTGTGCTATGTGCTAAGTCACTTCAGTTATGTCTGACTCTATGTGGCCCTGTGGACTGTACGTAGCCTTCCAGGCTCGTCTGTCCATGGGATTCTCCAGGCAAGAATATCTGGAGTGGGTTGCTGTTTACTCCTCCAGGGGCTCTTCCTGACCCAAGGATCAAACCTAGACGTTGATCTTACGTCTACCCGCATTGGCAGGCATTCTTGACCACTAGAGCCACCTGTGCGTTTGTGGTACCGATCTAGCCTCCTTAATTACACTACAATTATTATCAGAATAAAAATTCACTATTTTCATACCATTCTTTTTCTATTTCTCTAAGATGAAATATTTCAATGGCATCTGACATTTTATTTTTTTTATTATTATTTTTTATACTTCTTCCTGAACACGCATCTGACATTTTAGATGAGATCTTTATAAGATAAATGTAACTGCTTGATACATTCCCTGAATATGTATTTCATGACTGTGAAAAAATGAATTTCTTCCCACAAAATGGAAAGTTACTAGAAGCAAAGATGAAATAGAGTTATAGTCAGGGATGAAGAAAGGGGCAGAGAGGAAAGGGGAGTAAAAAAATAATTCTATTCCTCTGCAGGACAACTGGAATCAGCACTTCAGGTGTCTTCCCAGTCATTCTGTGGTCCGACTGGTGAAACGGCTTTCTTCCCTGGAAGGAACTATCCTGATGGATTGGAANGTGTACTTTTCAATGGCTAATTCAAAATATAAAATGATTACAATTTTTAGATTTCATTAGGTAAATTTAACAACGGTTTTCTAAAGTTTAGTTAACTTATTTTTAAAACTTCAATATTCATTGATCTGGAAATTATACTCTTTACAACTATTTCAACTTATGACAAAATTTTTTTTGGTGGCCACTTAACATTGTGTGAAGGGGTATATAGTTTTTCAAAATTCTTCTGGCTGTTATGCAGGCAAAAATTTCTGCCAAACTAGATGACTCACACTGTCTTTTGACTATAAATTCAGTCATGCTTTCTTGTCTTGTTTTCTAGAGATAGTCAATCTAATCTAATCTTTTGGGAGTGATCACTCATCCACAGTGAAAAAAAGAATTAACAATGGGAGAGGAAACATCATCAGAAAAACAAAAGCAAGAAATAATTTAAGATGGTATACATTTTGCAAGAAGTATAGTAAGCTAAAAAAAAAAAAAAGGCAAAGAAGAAAAATAATCTGTGGGATTACAGATGTCATTTTCTGCTCACAAACCACACATTCTCATCAGGACTTGCAATGCCCTCATTTCAAAGCGTTAGACTCACATCTCCTTGCTGTAGGTCTCTTTAAAGGAAAAGGAGACAGAAGGATTTCTGCCTTCCTCCCTTGCCCTCTGATGACTACCGTGAAGGATGCAGAAGTGCTTTCCAGGAGAAGGAAGCACCCTGTCCAGTGGCTACATCCCAAGAGTCTGCATAACATGACCTTTCAGGTACCCAAGCATCCACGTGATGCTTATGAAAACAGACAAGCTGGCTTCCAGTGTCCTCGTAACTGACCTGCTTAGAAAAACATACCTTTGCCGTGGGTAAGACCTGCTGCTGCTTCAGGAATCTTACTGCTCTCTTCGTAGTTGACCTCATGCCTTTGTGCTATGTGCTAAGTCACTTCAGTTGTGTCTGACTCTATGTGGCCCTGTGGACTGTACGTAGCCTTCCAGGCTCGTCTGTCCATGGGATTCTCCAGGCAAGAATATCTGGAGTGGGTTGCTGTTTACTCCTCCAGGGGCTCTTCCTGACCCAAGGATCAAACCTAGACGTTGATCTTACGTCTACCCGCATTGGCAGGCATTCTTGACCACTAGAGCCACCTGTGCGTTTGTGGTACCGATCTAGCCTCCTTAATTACACTACAATTATTATCAGAATAAAAATTCACTATTTTCATACCATTCTTTTTCTATTTCTCTAAGATGAAATATTTCAATGGCATCTGACATTTTATTTTTTTTATTATTATTTTTTATACTTCTTCCTGAACACGCATCTGACATTTTAGATGAGATCTTTATAAGATAAATGTAACTGCTTGATACATCCCCTGAATATGTATTTCATGACTGTGAAAAAATGAATTTCTTCCCACAAAATGGAAAGTTACTAGAAGCAAAGATGAAATAGAGTTATAGTCAGGGATGAAGAAAGGGGCAGAGAGGAAAGGGGAGTAAAAAAATAATTCTATTCCTCTGCAGGACAACTGGAATCAGCACTTCAGGTGTCTTCCCAGTCATTCTGTGGTCCGACTGGTGAAACGGCTTTCTTCCCTGGAAGGAACTATCCTGATGGATTGGAACTTATTCCTTTGCAAAGTGCTAGAAAATCCACTCACTGCTAGCAGAAGGGCAGTGACCTAATGACAAACTGACAGGATTGTAGAGTTCCATCGATTAACTGTTACATGTGGCACTAAACACTTGAAACCTTATCACAAGACTATTTACAGACCCTTTGCTTTCGCTTTTCACTTTCATGCATTGGAGAAGGAAATGGCAACCCACTCCAGTGTTCTTGCCTGGAGAATCCCAGGGATGGGGGAATCTGGTGGGCTGCCGACTATGGGGCCGCACAGAGTTGGACACGACTGAAGCGACTTAGCAGCAGCAGCAGCATTTACAGACCTATACATTTCCTTTCCTACACTTTTAAACGATAATGTTTCTTTCCACCTCAGCTCTGTAATTTTATACGACCGAATGTTAAAGACAAACAGACATTACGTTTTTCTTCTGTCTTCTCTTGCTGGAATCATTGCAGGAGTTTTCCTCATATGCCAACACTTAAATCAGCAGCTTTATCTTGTCAAGAGAGAAGCATAATAAGAATCACATCCAGAGTAATAGGAAGAGCAATGATTCATACTTAATTATTCTAATGACGTTCTTAAGAGCTAGTCAATATTTGCATGCACGGAAAGCTGAAAAGACAGATGGGATCTGACAAGTGTGTAGAAGTACCTTCCATCTCCGGAAGGCCTTCCCTTCTGTAGGAAAAGATGGAAGGTCTTCATCTTACTTAAGCTGGTCTAGACACAAACACGAGCATTTAGAACAAACCTATGGCAAAAAGAGGTAAATAAGACAGTACGAAACTGTTAATGAAAGAAGATAGCTGATCATCAAAAAGCTCAGGGGAAGGTAATTAATGGTGATAAAAATAGTCTGGTCTCTCTCCTCCTTAACTCTCTTTTTAACATAAGTTTATTGATTTATTTTTGGCTGTGCTGGGGCTTCATTGCTGTGCATGGGCTTTCTCTAGTGGCGGCGAGCAGGGGCTGTTTTCTAGTTGTGGTGTGTGGCCTTCTCACTGCAGTGGCTTCTCTTGTTGCAGAGTATGGGCTCTAGGGTCCCTGGGCTCCGTAGCTGTGGCGCATGGGTTTAACTGCCCCGTGGCATGTGGAATCTTCCCAGACTAGAGATCAAACCTGTGTCTCCAGAATCAGCAGGCAGATTCTTAACCACCAAGGAAATCCTACTCCTAACTCTCTTACCAAAATTAAAATGAATTCAGTTGTAAGTGATTCCAAAAATTCGGAAAGCAAGCTCTTACATTAAATGGGTGAAGATATTATACGCCAGTTGAAAATGTGGTCTGGGTTCATGAGGGGCTTCCCTGGTGGCTCAAACAGTAAAGAATCTGCCTGAGATGCAGGAGACCCAGGTTCAGTCCCTGGGTTAGGAAGATTCCCTGGAGAAGGGAGCAGTAACCCACTCCAGTATTCCTATCTGGAAAATTCCATGGACAGAGGAGCCAGGTGGCTATAGTTAATGGAGTCACAAAGAGTCAGACACAACTGAGCAACTAACACTTTTACTGGGTTCATCAAGGAGTTTCTATTTAGAATGGAAAGAATGAGAGCATTTACTAACACAGTCAGATTTTCCCTTAGGTAAGGCCAGATTTGAATGTGTTATTTTTTCTGGAAAGGTAACAAAACATGAAATTTCCTTACTTTCTGTTAGAAAGTGCATATCCAACCTTGCTTTGAAAGGAACGCTGATGCCTTTAGCAAGGTCTTTAAAAAATAGTTGGAACTTTGATAAGAGTTTTTCAAAATTACTAAAGATTCATCTCTATACAAGATATTCCACTTTTCTAACAAACATGAATTAGAGTTATAACATTTTCCAAAAATTAATTATATTAGTGGCTATGGCTATAAATAACCCAAGGTCATAGGGTTGGGTATACATCACATAACAAGATTTTGTTGTTGTTCATTTTTTGTTATATTACTTATAATTAGTGATAAATTATGAATGTACTAAATAATGAGCTAGAATGATTTTTCTAAAGTGGAATGTTCAGCCTATTCAAGTTTTCAAAATAGCACATTGTGCAAGTGGAAAGCAAGCATCCTGGAAATACTTACTGTTATGTAATTATTTTTACCATGACTGACAAGTCTTAAGTAAAGCAANATCATCACTACTATTTTATTGTTATTGGTGCTCTCAATTCCAGGGACTTCATACCATACCTTTGGCATAATGCCTTGCACAAGACTGGTCATACAATGACTTCTCCATCAATTTTGATGACTAAATAGTAAGACTAGAAGGCAGAAGAAAATCCATAGACCAGTGTACAGTGTCTGCATATGCATGAGTTGGGGTGTAACTAATGATGAAACCATCACTGCTTTTGAGTAACTGAGTAGGGCTGTACAGCCATAAAGCATAATTGTGAGATGCTGATGAAACAGCAGCAGAGAGGTTCATTCATAACACATCAGTCAAAAAATGGTGTGGATTTTCATGTAAAGCTTTTCTGGAGTTCATGGTGATACCAAATAGCAGCAGACGTTTTGAAATAAGCTCATGGTAGCTCTAAGGATAACATAAATGTAGTGGTGGGAAAAATGTCTAATTTTCAGTTCCACTTATTCATCTTGATGAATTCAGCAGCATCATCTATGAAAACTGAAGGGCAGATTTTAATAATTGGAAAGGGTTAAATTAGATTTAGATAGAATATGACATAGTCATTCAAATATGATTGCAGAAAATTGAATGTAAGGAAAATTGTTCATGTTGTTAGGAGAGAAAAGATCAGTGTAACTGAAGCTTGGAGGATGAGGATGAGAAAAAGGAATAGAAGGAGGGGAGGAGTTTGCTTTCCACTCAGCTGAGTTTTAGGCTAAGATATTTCTGAATGAAGAGACAGTCTAGCCTTTTAACAGAGCACAACCCAAGATGGGGCTCCTTATTCCTGAGAAGGAAGAAGTAAGAACACATGAGGAAAATGAATGTCACTTATAGAACAGCTCTTCTTTCTCTAAAAATAGAGTGGAAGGCTGGGATACTGCACATAGCTTGGAAATATCATACATGTATTTCTTTGTTCAAAAAACCAAATAAAAAGATTACTTGGAAATAAATTTAGGACGTAGGGAATCAGGATATTCAGGGCAGAAGGAAGGATAAAACACAAATAAAAATCTCTGTGTGTAAATATTTTAACACTTACTTTATTTTGTTTTACTGAAAATTAAAAAAGATTTTTTTTTTTTTTTGCCATCTTAGTTCCCCGACCAAGGATTGAACCTGCATGCCTGGCATTGAGAGCATGGAGTCTTAACCACTGGACTGCCAAGGAAGTCCCAGCTCAATTTTATTTTTAACTTAAATTTATTTTAACTTGAAATTCTACTAAAAAACAAGTAACTGTATAATCTGTATATAGACCCCAAAGCTGATTTATTTCATTAAAAAGAAACCTGTAACATAAGCCATACATGCAGCTTCTCATTTTGTCCACAGGAATTTTTTCTTAGAAAAACAAAAAGTACTCTGGAATAACTTGTACATATTTTCACTGTTATGAGTCCTATTTTGAGTTATAAATGATAGCTAATAATTTTTATTTCATTAGTCATATTTAATCTTTTCTAATTAAACACTTTATTTGAATGAGAGTCATGAGATCCTCTTAAAATAAAATGAGATCTTTAAGCTGACTTGGCTACATACAAAGGCCTGGAAGGCTGCTGTTTCAAGATTCCTATTAGGAGACAGTTTAGGTTTTAATCTAGCGATATGTCCTGGCAAAAAGGGAAACTCAAACTGAATTTAAGCAGTACAAACTCCAGGAGCAAGTAGTCAGCAATGACTCTATCCTGGTTTTAATGTTATAGATTTCTTCATTCATATACCCAGGTGACTAATATGTGTAATATGTGGGTACAATTACAATTAGTCATTATTATAGTCAGGTGGCATGAAACCATATTTATTGTAAGGATATATATTGATAATACACATGTATTTTCACTAATGCTTGTAACAATCTTTCTACATAGATATATTATTCTCTTCAGTTCACAGGTTTAGGGCCTTATACCAGTTTGCTAACAATATAAGTGTCTTTGTGAACTGAATCAAAAGCTTAGGCACTGTGGCTATTCTCAGTTTCCAAAAGAAAACAGATTTCATGGTGCCATTCCAAATCTTTATTATATATATGTGTGTGGCTCATACAAAATCGTCTTTATTTGGAGTGTTATTTTCTGAAGGAATAGAAATTTAGAGAGCAATGCAATTTCTGAAATAAAGACTATATTTATGATCAGTGAGTCAAGAAAGGAAGTAAAAGAAGTCTTAAATCTGGCACTAATATTGTGAACAAAAGTACATTAGGTGAAAATCCATAATACAGTCATAATATTTATGACAGTGGCCCCCCCCCAAAAAAAACCTATCCCAGAAATAGAACAGCCTTTTAAAGTCCATAGACAGAATATTATCTGGAAACAGTAACTTTCCATTATTTAGTAGTGAAATGCCATTCAAAGATATCAAAAATATTGCAGACACAATGCAGTGTTTTTCCTACTCTCTGAATATCATTGTCCTTACAACCTGGTATAATATGGTACCACCCTCACAGAGAGTGATTGAAAAGCTGTCACTAGATCAAAACCTTGCAAAGGTCTAGGTAGAGTTGATGGAAGCAAACAGCAGATGTAGATGGAGGTGGAGGCTAAGAATTTCAAGGAGTTATCACTACGTTTGTACCTGCTGCTGCTGCTGCTGCTAAGTCACTTCAGTCGTGTCCGACTCTGTGAGACCCCATAGATGGCAGCCCACCAGGCTTCCCTGTCCCTGGGATTCTCCAGGCAAGAACACTGGAGTGGGTTGCCATTTCCTTCTCCAGTGCATGAAAGTGAAAATTGAAAAAGACAAAACTGGTTGCTGCAGCCCAGCAAAGAGCTCTTGTAAGTGAGAGTCATTAGATGAGAGTTGTGCCCTCTCTGTCACGTAGACTTCCAAGCCCGCTGAGCTCTGGATCAGAGGAATGGGGCACAACATTTTTCAAGTGGTTTATGAAGTACAGCAACAAAGGGGTCCTTCCCCCACCTCCATCCTTCCTTTGGTTTTGAGACCTCATGCTTTCAGGTCTGATAGGGGCCGCCTCGAGCTCCACTTGCTTGTGTAAAAGGTGCACTGGGCCCTTGTGGGATGGTGACCTGAAGGGGCCTAAAGGAGAGCTCCGCTGAATTAGAGGGCTAGGGATGGGCTTGTTCTAAGCCCAGAGTTCACATTTCTCCCTCTGCACAGGATTTTTGGGCAGGCTGGAAACTCTGCTGGAGTGGGACACGGTGATCTCGGGTGGGCAGACTCTGTCATCCCTGAGTGAGAGGGCTAGGAGCTGGCTGGTCTGCTGTGGGCTCAGTGGAGCCATCTGAGCCCTCCTGGGTCTGCAGCATTCCCCGGTGGCTGGTCCAGAACACTCTCTCGGCCTGCCTGGGCTCCAGGAAAGATTGTGACAGCCACACGCCCTTTCCTCTTCCTGCAGTACATTTGGAGCTGTCCGCCGACCAAAGCGAATCTATGGCCAAACCCAGCGTCTGTTGGAAGAAATTAACTGGGAATGGATACGGGGAGATAAGGGAAATTAACTGTCAGTGCAATCGCCTATAGGTATGTTGGACTCAAAAAACAAGCTCAGAGTTGTTCCTTTTCAAACATTCTCTCGGTGAGTTTATTGAATAGTTATCATCTATTTCTTTCTTTATTTTTTTAAAAATTTATTTTTAGTTGAAGGCTAATTGCTCTAAAATATTGTGCTGGTTTCTGCCATACATCAACACTTATCATCTCTTTCTTAAAAGCTGGGAAGACTTCCTCAGTGAAGGTATTTAAATCTGGGGTTTTCATTTCTGGAATGTTTTGAATAGCATTAATTAATAAGGAATCACTTTCTTTCATAGACAAAGAACAATTTTAAGTTTTTATTCCTGCTCAATTTCGATGTAGTTGTTTTTAAATAAAAGTTGTCACATGTTTTTCAAGTATTTGTCATAAAGTTATCTTTTTAAATGTGTAGGATTTGTGGTGGTAAGTCCTGTATCCTTTTTACATGTTTTGTTTACATTTTTGTGTTATTATTAACACTAGATCAATCATGCTAAGATTTTATCAGTACACAGAATTCACTATCTTAATGAGTTTTTAAAAATTTATTTATTTTTAATTGAAGGATAATTGGTTTGCTGCATTGTATTGGTTCCTGCCAAACATCAATATGAATCAGCCATAGTATCTTAACCAGTTTTAAGTACACTGTTTAATTGCATTAGCCTTTCCCTTCTCCAGGGGATCTTCTCAACCCAAGGATAGAACCCAGGTCTCCTGCATTGCTGGCAGATTCTTTACTAGCTGAGCCACAAGGGAAGCCCAAGAACACTGGAGTGGGTAGCCTATCCCTTCTCCAGCGGATCTTCCTGACCCAGGAATCAAACTGGGGTCTCCTGGATTGCAGGGGATTTTTTACCAACTGAGCTATGAGGGAAGCCCAATTGCATTCAGTTCAGTTCAGTCACTCAGTTGTGTCTGAATCTTTGCAACCCCATGAATCGCAGCACGCCAGGCCTCCCTGTCCATCACCAACTCCTGGAGTTCACTCAGACTTGCATCCATCAAGTCAGTGATGCCATCCAGCCATCTCATCCTCTGTTGTCCCCTTCTTCTCCTGCCCGTAATCCCTCCCAGCATCAGAATCTTTTCCAATGAATCAACTCTTCGCGTGAGGTGGCCAAAATACTGGAGTTTCAGCTTTAGCACCATTCCTTCCAAAGAAATCCCAGGGCTGAACTCCTTCAGAATGGACTGGTTGGATCTCCTTGCAGTCCAAGTGACTCTCAAGAGTCTTCTCCAACACCACACTTCAAAAGCATCAATTCTTCAGCGCTCAGCCTTCTTCACAGTCCAACTCTCACATCCACACATGACTTCTGGAAAAACCATAGCCTTGACTAGATGGACCTCAGTTGGCAAAGTAATATCTCTGTTTTTGAATATGCTATTTAGCTTGGTCATAACTTTTCTTCCAAGGAGTAAGTGTCTTTTAATTTCATGGCTGCAGTCACCATCTGCAGTGATTTTGGGGCCCCCCAAAATAAAATCTGACACTGTTTCCACTGTTGCCCCATCTATTTCCCATGAAGTGATGGGACCAGATGCCATGATCTTCGTTTTCTGAATGTTGAGCTTTAAGCCAACTTTTTCACTCTCCTCTTTCACTTTCATCAAGAGTCTTTTTAGTTCCTCTTTACTTTCTTCCATAAGGGTGGTGTCATCTGCATATTTGAGGTTATTGCTATTTCTCCTGGCAATCTTGATTCCAGCTTGTGTTTCTTCCAGTCCAGTGTTTCTCATGGTGTACTCTGCATATAAGTTAAATAAGCAGGGTGAATTTCATTAAGTACATTCATATTTTTGTGTAACCATCACAATCATCCACCTCCAGAAATTTTTTCATCCTCAAAAACTGGAATTCTAACCATTAAAAAATAACTTCCCATCTGCTCTCCCCACGGTCCCTGGCAACCACCATTCTACTTCTATCTCAACGAATTTCCCTACTCTAGGTAGCTCATATAAGTGGAATCATACAATATTTTTGTGTGTGTGTGTGACTGGCTTGTTTCACTTAGCATTGGTCCTCAAGTTTCGATCATATAACAGAGTACAAAATGCTTATTGATAAGGTTTCTGATCCCACATTATAGTTTTCACATTGAAAGAAACTCCCACTTGTCCAATTTTGGTATGGCATCAAAAAACATAACAATGATCTAAAAAGGGTATTGCAATATTCCTCTCTTTTCCAGGTATATATTTTGTATGATGCTGAATTTTTTGCAATATACTTTATCCAATGAAACATATTTCAATACAATGAATGTAAATGCAGACATTCAGATATTCAGAATTCAGAAACTCTATGACATCTCTAATATTTATATCTATTAGTTTAATATTACTAATAGTTTGATATTTATTAATTCAGATAATAAAGAGATTTTCAAAAAGGTAACACGATGTCTCTCTTCTTGCTCTTTATTTTATTTTTACTGTATAGTTACTCTTCTTAAAAATAATGTAACAGGGTACGGGTTTATTATTATTGATAAATAACTGTTTCCAATATTCCTGTGGCCTGTGAGCTTTGTAATAGCATATAAAATGGAAACATCAAACCAGTACTTAAGAAAAAATCCCAATATCTCTAAATCACCTAGAGAAATACAAAACTGAGAAACAATGTCAGTTTGTTATGCCATTAGAAGCAATTTGAACAATCAGTGCATTTGAAGTAATTTCCTGGCACTACTGGCTAAATGACTCAATTATTCCTCTCATTCCTGTACAGATCTATTACTGGGATCAGCATTTATAAGCAAGGGGCAATGTGAAAAACACAGAAAGTGAGGAAGTAAGTCTATAATGCTGAGGACTGACGATGAGTCATATCAAGCTTGAACTGAATGATGATTGGAATGATGATTATGATGTAGACCTGGGCTGCCCAGTAGAGTAGCCACTAACTCGCTGTGACTGTGAACACTTACAATGCGGCTAATCCTATTGAGATATGCTTCAGATGTAAGATACACACCGGATCTCAAAAACATAGTAGGAATAAAATAATGTGCTATATTTCATTTATAATACTTATGTTGATCACACTTTGAAATGATATTTCCTGAATATATTGGTTTAAATAATATATAGTTAAGTTAATATGCCTGGAGAAGGGACAGCAACCCACTCCAGTATTCTTGCTTGGAGAATCCCATGGACAGAGGAATCTGGTGGGCTACAATCCATGGGGTTGCAAAGAGTCAGGCACGACTGAGCGGCTAACACACACACACAAGTTAATATGCAGTGCAGTGCTCAGTTACGGCCAACACTCTCGACCCTGAGGACCGTAGCCTGCCGGCTTCCTCTGTCCATGGGATTCTCCTGGCGAGAATACTGGAGTGGGTGACCATTTCCTACTCTCGGGTATTTTCCTGACCCAGGGATTGAACCTGTGTCTCCTGTGTCTCTTGCACTGGGAGGTGGATTCTTTACCACTGTGCTACCTGGGAAACCCGAAGTTAATATAGCCTGTTTTCATTGGTTTAATGTGGCTCCTGGAAAATGTTAAATTGCCTGTGTGCCCTCATTTTATTTCTATTGGGCAGGATGGAAGCAGGCAACTGAAGAATGCAATGTATGGATTTAAAAAACCCACACATCCATATTAAAGGGCTGCTTCTAAATTATGTCAGCAACATCCCTGGAATAAATTTTTAAAACATCCTATTAATGTGTTAGCCAACTAACCTAGGTTTTTGTTCTATTCAACTGGATTAATTTCCAAATTAAAACAACTTAAAGTTTTCAATATCTATTATTCAGTAGGTAGATAATAGATTAATATTATTCCAATAAAAATTAAAGAGCAACATACATCTTCATTTATTTTATTTTGGCAGTCAAAATGATTATTCTTCGATAAATATTAGGAACCTTCCTTGATGGATGCTGACTTGAAAATATAAAGAAAATTTGAAGCATAACTTAAGACCACATGGAAACACACTGACAAATAACTAGGCTGTATATACAATCTGCAAAATGTATAGGACGTCAGTAATGCTATTCTTAGTGCCAAGAATGATCATAAAGGTAATGAATATCAATACTTCGGGTAGATTGAAACATCATTTTTTTCTCTAAACTGATAATGGTTAGTTTCTTACTTGGAATTGGTCCCTGCCTCTTAAATATCTAGCTCTGCTTTTCCTCAGTATCAGGACCACTTTGCTGTACTGGTGACTGAAGGCATTAAAGATGAAAGCCAAAAGATGAGTAAATTATATCCCAGGGCAACAGGAGGGAATTCTAGCCAGATTTTGGTAATGACTCGGTGATTGGGAAAGGCAGAAAATCAACCACCAAATGGAGAATGAAAAGAACTCTCTCTCTCTCTGCATCCCCTTCTCCCTCTGCTACAAGTTATGAACTCTCAGATTTTAGGCAATTTGCCTTTCATTGTCCTTCCAGATTGCTTTTCCTGGTCCCGGCAAAATCTCTTTGCAGTTCCAGCAACTATAAAACGGTCTGAGTTCCTCATTTCTCTTACTTCATACCTTTCCTTCTCTTTGGCCCATCTTATTTCTCTTTTAAACCTCATTTTCAACCGGAACCCTTGTGCAAATCCATAATGAATTCAGTGCTCCTGAAATGCTCCATTCAAAACCGCCTGCCCTAACAATGTTCTGTTCTACGGCTCTTCCTTGATCCCATCCCATAATAGCAACTAGTACAACCTGAGCGCAGCTGTGGAAAATGTCTCAGGCAACCAATGTAAGGAAGCGGTTCGTATGAATGCAATAATAGATGCAGGTGCCTCCAGGTAACATACAATTTAACAATGACTTGCTCAGATATACTACTTTAATAACAATGCAGACGATTTATGACACAATATAAGACTGACCTCTTAGAATCCCTTTAATAAGTCATAATTAATCCACTCTGTTTTGCTTTCTCCTATATAAAATTTATCGTGCTATCATTTTTTCTGTCATTTTTAAGATTCTTTGTCATCCTTTGCATCATACAGGTCTTATTCAGTCCAGAAAAACAGAAGAGAGGCCTTAGTTAGTGGTGATAGGTTTTATTATTATTTAAATAATTTTTTACTAGTTAAAATAAATTGTATTTATTTAAACATTATTTCTGTATATGTGTGTTAGTCATATAAATATTTATACATATAAATATAAATAAAACATTTTTGTGCTATATATATATATATATATATATATTTGTGTATGCTATATACAAACAGATAGAAAAATGTCCCCAAGTTCACATAGACTAGGAAGCAAAACAGAAAGACAATCCTAACTCAAGCTTCATGGGACCGTGTTACTTTTGTATTCTTAAACTTAGCCCTAAGAGCAAAACAAATAAATAAAAGAGAAATCAATAAAGCTCCCAAATTTTAGCTTGGTACCAAATCCCTGAAAAACTAGGAGAGCTCCACCAACCAGGTAGGGCATGTTTGGAATCATCTGTCTTAGAGTAAAAGCCATAGGACGAACGGAAGTTTTCACATTCCACTTTCAGTAATTATTGATCAGAATGTTCNCACATAGACTAGGAAGCAAAACAGAAAGACAATCCTAACTCAAGCTTCATGGGACCGTGTTACTTTTGTATTCTTAAACTTAGCCCTAAGAGCAAAACAAATAAATAAAAGAGAAATCAATAAAGCTCCCAAATTTTAGCTTGGTACCAAATCCCTGAAAAACTAGGAGAGCTCCACCAACCAGGTAGGGCATGTTTGGAATCATCTGTCTTAGAGTAAAAGCCATAGGACGAACGGAAGTTTTCACATTCCACTTTCAGTAATTATTGATCAGAATGTTCCCTTTCAAAATAGTCTTTCATATGAGAGAAAGTCCCTGATGCTGGGAAAGATTGAGGGCAGAAGAAGAAGAGGGCATCAGAGGATGAGATGGCTGATGGCATCACCGATGCAATGGACATGAACTTGGGCAAACTCCAGGAGATGGTGAGGGAGAGGGAGGCCTGGCATGCTGCAGTCCATGGGGTCACAAAGAGTTGGACATGACTTGGTGACTGAACAACAGAAACATGAATATAATACTGGACATTTTAAAGTACCTTAAAGANGACTGAGTGACTGAACTGAACTGAAAGACTCTCACAGAGTGTTTTATTCCTCATTTTTATCACTTAGTTATACTTATTGAAATCTGCTTTATGCAACCACATTACTTCTTAGGAGTGAAACTGATTGTGACATACTGTTTGAAGACTTACATGATGTTTCTATTTTTGTTAAATAGCTCAGAAAGAAGAAACATATTTGAATACCTACTCTAAGTATAAAAGTAATATTTTGAACTGAAACCTCTACTTTTAAAATGCTAACATTTTCTGACTTACTTCAATCAGAGAAAGACAAATACTATAGTGCTGCGATTCATGGGGTCGCAAAGAGTCGGACACGACTGAGCGACTAAACTGAATGCATATATATGGGATTTAGAAAGATGGGACCAACAAACCTACATGTGGGGCAGCAAAGGAGACACAGATATAAAGAAAAGACTTTCGGACTCAGTGGGAGAAGGTGAGGGTGGGATGATTTGAGAGAATAGCTTTGAAACGTGTACATTAGCATGTGTGAAATAGATGACCAGTGCAAGTTCGATGTATGATGCAGGGCACCCAAAGCCAGTGCTCTAGGATAACCCAGAGGGAGGGGGTGCAGGGGACGTGGGAGGGGAGTTCAGGATGGGGGGTACACATGTATACCCATGGCAGGTTCATGTAAATATATGGCAAAAGCCATCACAATACTGTAAAGTAATTATCCTCCCATTAAAATAAATAAATTTAAAAAATTAAATGCTAGCACCACATTTGCTCTTTAAATAAAATAAATCAATATCTTTTAAAATCAATGAAATATTTTAAATTGGAACAATCGTAATTTCTCCTCTTCTTGTACCACTGTTGTTTCCTTTATCTACTCCATATACTCTTTAACTCTTGTCTGTACGATTCTTGTCTCACCCTGGTGTGTATTTTTTTTCTTTTCTTTTGGAAATTCAGTTGCTATATTTGTGAAGTGTGTGAAGGTCAGATTTCAAATGCAAGTTCTTCATTAATTATTTTGCAAAAGTATTACTTTTCTGGTGTCTCTGAAATGCAGTGTTTGCTCCTGAATTTACATGGATAGTGTGTCTCGCCACTGGCATTATAGCCTTCTAGCATCTGTTTTTTGGAATGTTCTAGGCCTATAGCCATTTTTGCTTCCTCTTCTATGAATTCAAGATAAAACCAAGTCTCCTACTGAATACAAATGTGAATGTCAGTAAACTCCCTGCTTAACTGCAAGACATGTCCTCTGTGAAGTAGCTCCAGGGTTTTACCATTTCATCATTTCACTCCTAGTATTGTGTGGACCACAGTATTTACTAGGAATACTTTTGAATGCCACAACAGGATACCATGAAAGAACGGATCTGTATGTGTCTGTGCTTAGTCATGTGATCCCACGGACTGCAGCAAGCCAGCTCCTCTGTCCATAAAATTTTCTGGGCACGATTACTTGAATGGGTTGCTATTCCCTGCTCCAGGGGACCTTCCCAACCTAGGAATAGAACCCTGGTCTCCTGCATTTCAAGCAGATTATTCTCTATCATCTGAGACACAGGAAAGCCCTAAAAAGGAGTATTTCTTACTTGATAGAAAACAGAGATAATTTCAAAAAGTATAATCATCCAAATATAATAAAACTCTTCTCAAAAACCTGCATCTTTTCTCTCTCCATGTCTCTCTCATCTCTGTCTCCATCTCTCTCCACATACTCCAGGTTTCCCCTACGTCTTTATTTGAAATTGCCTTTTGCCTCCATGTTGCTCTCTAACTCATCATCTCTGACTACGTGTTCTTATTCACTAATCCCTACCCTGGAAACCATCTCTGAATATTTTCTGATGCACGCATCCGGTGGTTGTTAACGAATGCCTGATTTGTCTGCAATCCACATATATTTATAATTTATATTCTTCCCATACTTTAGAAACTCTTCCAGAGTTCCTAAGGAAAAGTGGTTTGAAATTCAGCCTGGTTAAAATAATACCATAAGAATGTAGGCATATTCACTATACACATGCATGTGGTCTTTCCCTTAAGTGCTATTTTTATTTACAATTTTACTATTACAGCTTTCTTGTCAAAGCTTTTTTTGTATCATAATTTTGATTGGCTGGGTAATATTTGTGTACTAGGTCACATTCCAAGTTATGAAACCATTTTCTTACCGTTCAGTTGCATTCATATATGTTCTTCTCTGGCAAATGTTTACTTCTTTACTATTTACTGTTCATAAACAAAAGAACTAACATTTGAACCCAGGAAGTCTGGCTCCAGAGTTCCTGCTCTTAATCGCTGCACTTCACTTACTTTGGAGGTTATATTTCTCACCACTCAATTCTCAAGTCAAAGGATATGGCAATCAGTCTTTTTGTCCAGACTCATAGATTTATTTATAATGTTAAAAGCCAAAAATGTTATAAACTTTAGCCACTTACAGAAAAAAAAATTTCTTTAATGAAAAAATCTTTTACTGATTTATATAAAATCATCCCTTAAATTGTTTTAATTTACAAACTATTTTTATAAAAATCAAAGATGTTTCATATGTTTGTATTTATTAGCATTTTCACTCTGAGAATGATCTATCTTCCTGAAAGATATGTTCCTTGGTGCTGTGATTGTTTTGTTTTGAAATCAAGATACATGTTAAAATCCATCTGGGATAACGCATGACAATATATTTTCTAGCTTGTCTTCATGTTTTTATTCTAACTTTGTTATTTGTTTTAGTGTTTAAATTTTTTAAGTATTTTAGCTGTAAATTTTAGTTTTTAATCTTTAAATCATTTAGCTTTGTCCTTTAAAGCTATATTTTTTATTTATTTAGTTTTGGCCATGCTGGGTCTTCATTGTTGATCAGGCTTTCTCTGTTTTCAGTGTGCAGGCTTCTCATTGCAGTTCAGTTCAGTTCAGTTCGGTTGCTCAGTCATGTCCGACTCCCTGTAACCCCATGAACTACAGCATGCCAGGCCTCCCTGTGCATCACCAATTCCTGGAGATTGCTCAAACTCATGTCCATTGAGTTGGTGATGCCATCCAATGATCTCATCCTCTGTTGTCCCCTTCTCCCGCCTTCGATCTTTCCCAGCTTCAGGGTCTTTTCAAATGAGTCAGTTCTTTGCATCAGGTAGCCAGAGTATTGGAATTTCAGCTCCAGCATCAGTCCTTCCAATGAATATTCAAGATTGATTTCCTTTAGGATTGACTGGTTGGATCTCCTTGCTGTCCAAGGGACTCTCAAGAGTCTTCTTCAACACCACAGTTCAAAAGCATCAATTCTTCAGTGCTCAGATTTCTTTATAGTCCAACTCTCACATCCATACATGCTGCTGCTGCTGCTGCTGCTGCTGCATCGCTTCAGTCGTGTCCGACTCTGTGCGACCCCATAGACAGCAGCCCACCTGGCTCCTCTGTCCCTGGGATTGTCCAGGCAAGAATACTGGAGTGGGTTGCCATTTCCTTCTCCAGTGCATGAAAGTTTAAAGTGAAAAGGAAGTCGCTCAGTCGTGTCCGACTCTGTGCGACCCCACAGACTGCAGCCCACCGGGCTCCTCCGTCCATGGGAGTCTCCAGGCAAGAGTACTGGAGTGGGTCGCCAGTGCCCTCTCTGATCCATACGTGACTACTGGAAAAACTATAGCTTTGACTAGACGGACCTTTGTTGGTAAAGTAATATCTCTGCTTTTTAATATGCTCTCTAGGATGAGCCTAGCTTTTCTTCCAAGGAGCAAGCGTCCTTTAATGTCATGGCCGCAGACACCATCTGCAGTGATTTTGGAGCCCCCTAAAATAAAATCTATCACTGTTTCCACATCTTTAGCCATGAAGTGATGGGACTGCATGTCACGACCTCAGCTCCTCTTATGCACAGCATGGGCTCTGGACAGCCAGGCTTCAGTAGATGTGGTGTGTGGGTTCAGCTGTTGTAGCTCACAGGCTCTAGAGTGAGGGATCAGTGGTTCTGGCACTCAGGCTCTGTTGCCCTGTGGCATGCGGGATCTTCCCGAACCAGAAATCAGTGATGTCCCCTGCATTGACAGGCAGATTCTTATCCACTATGCCACCAGAGAAGTCTCCGTTTTAGTTTTCAAATATAGTCTTTGTTTCTGCTACACCAAAGACGGAGGCATCACTATTGCTCCTCATATCTATTTACTTTTCAGTTCAGTTCAGTTCAGTCACTCAGTCATGTTCGACTCTTTGTGACCCCATGGACTACAGCATGCCAGGCTTCCTTGTCCATCACCAATTCCCAGAGTTTACTCAAACTCATGTCCATTGAGTCGGTGATGCCATCAAACGATCTCATTCTCTGTCGTCCCCTTCTCCTCCCACCTTCAATCTTTCCCAGCATCAGGGTCTTTTCAAATGAGTCAGTTCTTTGCATCAGGTGGCCAAAGTATCGGAGTTGAAGCTTCAGCATCAGTCCTCCCAATGAATATTCAGGGCTGATTTCCTTTAGGACTGACTGGTTGGATCTCCTTGCTGTCCAAGGGAATCTCAAGAGTCTTCTCCAACACCACAGTTCAAAAGCATCAATTCTTCGGCGCTCAGATTTCTTTATAGTCCAACTCTCACATCCATACATGACTACTGGAAAAACCAAAGCCTAGACTAGATGGACCTTTGTTGGCAAAATTATGTCTCTGCTTTTTAACATGCTGCCTATGTTCGTCATAACTTTTCTTTCAAGGAGTAAGCGTCTTTTAATTTCATGGCTGTAGTCACCATCTGCAGTGATTTTGGAGCCCCCCCAAAATAAAGTCAGCCACTGTTTCCCCATCTATTTCCCATGAAGTGATGGAACTGGATGCCATAATCTTAGGTTTTTGAATGTTCAGTTTTAATCCAACTTTTTCACTCTCCTCTTTCACTTTCATCAAGAGGCTCTTTAGTTCCTTTTCACTTTCTGCCATAAGGGTGGTGTCATTTGCGTATCTGAGGTTATTGATATTTCTCCCAGCAATCTTGATTCCAGCTTGTGCTTCATCCAGCCCAGCGTTTCTCATGATGTACTCTGCATATAAGTTAAATAAGCAGGGTGACAATATACAGCCTTGATTTAGTTTTAGCTTTTAGATATTCCACTCTTTAGCTTACTCAGAGTTTATTTTGATATATGGTATAAGTTTTGTTCCAACGTGTTACTGTTTCAACAAGAGCTATTCAAAGGCTATTTGTTTTATTCTTCCCTGATGCAATGCCATGAAACCCATCTTGTAGAATTAGTTGTGGTTCATGAAGTTTGCCCCTCTGCGTACCCAAAGCTCTGGACCCTGAGTGAAATCTTGTCATCCTATGATACTTATTTACTTAAAAGAAAATGAAGTATGCCTGTTTTGGAGCCAACCTACCTGAAGCTGGCTTTCTGATCAATGTGATATTTACCTGCAACCCAATGCCAATCAGTCTTTGTTAGGTTGTTTATAAACACAGGATTCTGAGCCTGCTAGCAACCGTTCTGTGTGTGGGGAGCAAGATAGCACTTCAGGAATATGACTCCAGAAAACCCCTCCAAGGAGTGAGGGTCCAGGAAGGTACTGTAAGCATCGGTAGGAGGCAGGATGACTCCTCTCCTCGGCTTTTGTCTCCATGAAGGAACTCCTCCCAAGGCAGGACTCCTGGCCCCTCAGCATGCTGTTTTCCCTAGCTGAGGAGGAAGAATGATTGATTACCTGAGTGATAAGTTCCAGAGAGAAGGAGCTGGGTGTGTAGGCTCCATCTCTCTCCTTTCTGTCTCTGATGCTTCTTGTTGATTCCTGGTTTCTGTGCGCTTAACATGAGAGCCCAGCCTTGAGGGTGGGGGCCATGAGATCTTAGAAATGCATGTGGTTGGAAGAGTAAATCTGCCTAGCTATTGAGTTTATTGTTAAGAAGCCTTTATGCTATGCTCCTTAGCCACATCTTCCCACTTAGCATATATTTTGATTTCCAATTACCAAACTCCTGGATCTCTCTCTCAATTGATTGCAAGCATGGATGGATATCAAAGTGTCATCTATTTTCTTCAAGCTCCACAGTAATCCAAGATCAAGAATTAACATATTGAAAAGAATTAAAGTAATTCACTTCTTAATTGCATAAAGATTAATTTGATCGACCTCACTGGATATTAGTAAAAATGAAAGACACTTTCTGATTTTTCTTTTCTTGAGATTTCATGCATTGTGAACAAGAGTACTCAGGAAGTGACAACATACTTAACATTCATATATAATTATATGTAAATATATATATTTCAAATCTTAAAAGATGATGCTGTGAAAGTGCTGCACTCAATATGCCAGCAAATTTGGAATACTCAGCAGTGGCCACAGGGCTGGAAAAGGACAGTTTTCACTCCAATTCTAATGAAAGGCAATGTCAAAGAATGTTCATACTACCACACAATTGCACTAGTCTCACAGGCTAGCAAAGCAATGCTCAAAATTCCCCAGGCCAGGCTTCAACAGTATGTGAACCATGAAATTCCAGATGTTCAAGCTGGATTTAGAAAAGGCAGAGGAACCAGAGATCAAATTGTCAACATCTGTTGGATCATTGAAAAAGCAAGAGAGTTCCAGAAAAACATCTGCTTCTGCTTTATTGACTACACCAAAGCCTTTGACTGTGTGGATCACAACACACTGTGGAAAATTCTGAGAGAGATGGGCATACCAGACCATCTGACCTGCCTCCTGAGAAATCTGTATGCCAGTCAGGAAGCAACAGTTAGAACTGGACATGGAACAACAGGCTGGTTCAAAATGGGAAAAGGAGTACATCAAGCCTATATATTGTCATCTGCTTATTTAATTTCTATTCAGAGCACATCATGTGAATTGCTAGAGTGGATTAAGCACAAGTTGGAATCAAGATTGCTGGGAGAAATATCAATAACCTCAGATATGCAGATGACACCACCCTTATGGCAGAAAGAGAAGAAGAACAAAAAAGCTTCTTGATGAAAATGAA